>JAEBDU010003935.1:0-14362 GCA_016802625.1 Heliconius numata | reverse complement strand
AGTGAGGCAGCTGTGTGCTCGTTTAGCGCCACTCCGTCAGCTTTGCTAGAAACTGAGAATTCCTCGCTTAATTAAATATTGAATTAGAAACCGTTATGTCGGTAGGAGGTTGTGGGTTCGATTTTTATTTGGGGAACATTGATGTTTAAATTATTTTAGGGTATCTGTTGTGATTGCATAATGTGCAGCCTTTTTTTCTATACTGTCAAGGTAAAGCACATATATCTTAAATTGATTTTTTTAGTCCTAAGTTCGTATGTAAATAATAATTGTCATTAATTTATTTATCGGATTGGTAAATTTTAAATCAGTCAAAAATATTAACAAACGACTACGGTACATGCTTCACTAGTAATATCTATGTTAGTTAAGACTAAAGAAGAAATGTTAAAGACACATTTTTTTTTTGGAAACGCAACAGCACTTCCTGTCCATTCAACACGCAACACTTCGAAAATTGAGCGAAAATTGGTAAACAAGTTTTTTAATAATCTGCCTTGCATATGCGTAATACAGCAGTGCAGTTGAAGAAACAATGCCAATAAAATTTTCTACAAAATGTTTTAAAAAAACATATATAAGAAAACTTAATAATTTTTAATGCTAATTCTAATTCCAATATTATTTATTTGCTTAGTAGAACTCTGACTTCTCTGCAGTGTATGCAAGATAGGTACAGCATGAAGCTGATTTATTAACGATTTGATAATACCCATTAATACTTCGATGTAGAGCATTCTTATAACCAGCATCCGGTCCAAATATCGATATCTCGATACTGAATGTAATAAATTCACTTAACCAACTGATATCTTATTAAATGAGCATATTAATGAATGAAAAATCGTTATCACATCGTACCAGCTCTACCTTATTTTATGAATGAGATACGAAATTCTGGCTCCAGACACCTGTCGTAATCGCTTACTTTGACTATAAATCGATTTCCCGTTAGTTATCAATGGGAAGCTAGTGTTGTGAAACTCGTCTAGCTAACTGTCCGAGATGGGCTGCACCTGGTTAACGAGACTGCTTAATGTTCAAGTTTTCAATAATAAATTACTTGTAACAGAACATGCACGCACGTAAACTTACTCGTATTAGAATAAATCCACAATTTTAAAACAGGAGGCCAGCTTTGGCGCAGGGGTTCGATTCTCAATCTAGAAAATAAAATATTTTATATTTACAATATATTCGCTCTGGTAGCGAGGCAAGGCACGGCGTTAAGTTTCACCACTCAAAGCGCAATGCCTCCGGAATTCAGTGGTAAATGGGGAACGGCGTTTCTTAACCCTGCTAAAAAAACATACTTTTAAACATCATCACGTAATCATTTACTCTCTTATATAAATGATCAATTATTAAAAAAAAGAAATTCAAGCCCCAATAATATCTGTCTACATAACTAGAGAAGTAACACAGCTGTGTATTTAATTGGATGACCCGCGATAACCCGCGAGGCGCCGATGCGCCTGCGCATCATTCATGTCATCATACATGTTTATGTTGCGAACTGATTACTCTTAATTGACTACACTGTAAATGGTTGCTTACATATATGTAATTCATAGTTTTATTTACTTGTTAGTCTATTTTTTATATTATTTAGTATGGAGAATGATATTTTGCGTGAAAGAGAAAACAAAAATAAGTGCTTAGTATTTAGAATTAGGAAACTATTAAATTATTTTTACATATTACAAAATCATTCAATACAAAACATTAAGATTGTTTATCTCAAATTAAAGTATCAGTAACAAACGAAATGGTCGTCAAAATGAAAATAAGAAGTCAATCAGGTTTCGCGAAACAATGACCATTTCGATTAGTTATAGAATTCCGTAATCTAACACCGCAGTGGGATACGTGGAACTCAACAAAGCCTTTTGTTTTCACTTGACTCGAATGCGCGAGCTCAGGAATCGCAGTTTCGATATATTTTTCTTCTTATTGGTTCACTGAAGTGGCGGCTAAAGTTGCCGAAGCGAGAACAGGTTTAACGTCCACATTAAAATGAATAAATTGTTTTGTTCTTTTTGATTTTAAATGACCACTTCGAGATTAAACACGGATCCTTAATTTTATTGTCCTAAATACTGAAAAGATCAATTATTAACTAAACTATAATCAGTTTCACGCTGTATCCCGCACACACCAGTAGTGTAGGGTAGACAGAGGGAACCTAGTGTTAAGACTCCGTTCCTCATATTCTGCCGAATTCTGGAGGCATTTCGTGTTCAGTGGCAGAACTCAACGCCGCGCTTTGCCTCGTACAAAGTCAATCAAATATAACATTAATTCAATTATATTAATTTAATGTTTTTATTGCAATATAATTTACTCGTAATGTAAAAAACAACGACTTTGCAAAGTCAGTATAAAAAATACATACATTTTAAACAAAATGCTGTTTTGGTTAATAATGAAATATAATATAAAGTCACGTGTGCCCTACATTTCACATACGTACCTAAGGCAATATAATTATTTCATTTCTAATATGGACGGACACCACCTAGGACACGCTCATGACGAAGTTATGGAAGAGTTTTCAACATATGACATATTAGTGCTAGCTCTGGTTTCCATGGTGGTTTTGGGTTTAGGCTATTATCTATTCAAGCAAATACAAAGATTGTTCCTGAATTACTTGAGAAATGAGATAAAAAATGAAGTATCTGCAACAGTTATCCTTTCGAGGCCAGTGCCCGTTGACAAGTGACATCAACACCAAGTATTACTTAGTTAGCTATTTCTGATAATGTATGTATTTATATAATAATAAACTTCTATAAAATATAAATTGTTTTATTAAAAAATCAAATTATTAGAAAAAAGAACTGAGCTCATTTTTATTATCCTTATCTGGTGCAGCATTTAATATTTTTAAAATGAGCGGAAAGGGAAAGCGAAGTGTCAAAACTTGATTCTCTCTCCCTACGCCAATAAATTTGGAAGATTTGTAAATATAAGAGACATACATACATATGTAAGAATTTCAAGATATTAGTAAATTACTTTAAAATAACGTGTTTTTTATACATACGACTTACGACTCGATCGCATCGAATCCTGAGTGCATTTCCTTTTATTTGTGGCAATAATATTAGCTGCAATAGTAACCTGTTACATACATTTTATAGTCTTGCTTTATTTCAACAAAATGCGATTTTAATGGCCGGTATCATGCTACCAGAACAAATATAAAATTGTTTGAGTTAATTATTTCCTGAAGACATTAGATAATAAAAGGAATTTATATGTACATAATAATTATGTACGTTTGTACGTTAACAACACTAGATTGAGTCTACTTTTTTTTCTGGCATCTGTTTTAATTTATCTAACGATCTACTAATTACACGGCAAAATTTATCTAGGAAAAGCTAAGCTATAAATGAATAAATATTTAATGTTTTTCAATAGTCAAAGACAAAAATAATACTAATTCTGATTGTACTATAATATTAAATTTCTTGAATAATTAAAATATAAATTAATACTAAAAGATAAGATTTTAAAAGGAATAAAATAAATTATATTAATCATTTCCTTTGAGGGTGACCACACACCACAGTTCCTTCGCCTCGCGTTCTTTACCGTCATTATACAAGTACATTTATTTCTTTGGTCTCTAGGGCGTCTATACAGCGTGATTCCTCGCCACACCTTTTTATTCGTATTTATTCTCCGCTCTAGTGATTTTTGGTGAATGACCGGTAAAAGTAAAAAGTGAATCACAGGATTCATGGTATCTGAGCATGCTATCAACGGACAACTGATTTTCTTAACCGTCGCTTTTTAATAAACACGACCTTATTTATTTCTTACATGTACTTGTAAAAACAAAATATAAAAATGTTTAAGGTGTTTGGCAAATTTGATTAGGTATTTTTTTGGTGTTGTTATTATCTTATTTTTTTAAATGTTTTTCCAAGTAACTCACTTGTACTCGGATTTTTTCCAAGCAATTTCCATCCATCATTACTTTAAAAACATATGAAATACCCGCACATTTATAAGCATTAATGCTGTCCATTTCATTATGAAGACAGCAAGACCTCAGCGTCTATATTTAACACAAAAAAAGCAAGTGGGTGCCTGAGTGCCTCTTGTCTTTTAGCAATCATTACTGAAAGGATGACTGGATGACGTGTATATTTTGTCAGAAACACGCCATGACGGCTAATGACTAATGAGATTGTAAACGACAAACAATAACCATTGCAAGTTTGACATTTATATGGGCCAATCAGTTCGCAATTTCTGTAAACGCTGTCCAATTACGCGCGGGCGTCGCGGAATGCGCCAATTAGGTGTCGTTGCGCACCTGGCTCACGACCGGCGGTCACGCGCAAACCTTCCCCGATATAAAGATTATTAAACTTTATATTTCTTGGTTAATTTATTTTACTGTTATATTTATGAAAAAAGGTCGATTTTGATGTCCGCTTGCCTTTTTCTTTCTTTTAATTGAAAGTTTAAAATAAAATTTAATATTTTGTCATTAAAGAAGTTTGAGAATTACTGCCTTTCGGAAATCCTATTTATATTATGATTAAACACGTATGTACGTAAATTGGTACCTCATATTATGTACCCAAATATCCTAACATTATTATTTATTACTAAATATCCAAAACTGTTTTATTTATTATACATAAAGATAACAAGACCATATGTATTTTATATATGTATTTTAACGGAAGCACCGATTAGCGCTCGCTAATGAGGAAGTAGCGGCGTCGTTGTATCCTGCAATATTCCAAGTACAATAGTAATTGCTTTAGTAGGAAGTGTAAGTTGTAGGTTTACAATTGTAGTTTATTCATTTTATTTTTAAATGGAGTATTAAAAGGACTATTTGAGGTCCTGTGTTCGATTTCCACTCGAAGGAATAAGTTATTTTTCACAAAGTAACAAGACAACGCGTAGTGCTGAGTTACCTATGTAATAATATCTCGTAAATTGGGCGATGCGAGGAGAACGGAATATTTTAACACTAGGGTCCTCTGCCTATTCTTCTATTTTTATGCAGAACATGGCTTAAAACAGAAAATAAATAAATAACAACGATTATTATTATTTACGTATTTCTATATATCAAAAGAGTGAGTGATGAAAGAATGATAAACTACGTATAAAGTAAGAGTGGTAAGAGAGGCAGGAGAGAACTTCGATTGACCTTCGCGAGCACAGTATCGAAGATGCTGGAGGAAGATCATGTAAAACGCACGAGAAACCCGCGGAGGACATGTATGAAGAGGTTGATATCACTAGACGTAAGAGAAACATTATAATTTCATTAAAATGATGATGTAGATGTAGCATTTCTTTTTGCATTTTAGAACTTGTGATCCGTAAACAAAGAATAACCTACCATGACTGTGCTTTCTTAGCGTAACCATAAGGATTCTTGATATTGATAATTCATAGTTCTTATAAATAGCAAAAGTTACATTTTTTATCTCAACGGTCATTCATGCTCTGACGGATGCGCCAAGACCCAGGAATCACTGACCCGTTGCAATGGGAACTTCTTGACCTTAATCACAAAACACCTGTTTTGGGGGAATATATATTTTTTTCTTGGGGTAGTCTCTATCATGGGAATAAGTTTTATTGTAAGGGCCTTAAAAGAAAGTTCGTTGCATTTGTTATTCAAATGATAGTTCAATTATGCTAACGATTAAATATTTAATCTATATAAGACAACTAGCAGCCCGCCCGCGGCTTTGCCTGCGTGACCTACGTTATTATTAACTTCTGTCTCCATGAGTCCTATAAGTGACGTCCATGCAAAATTTGAGACTCCTAGCATTTGTAGTAACGAAGTTTCATACAAACTTTCAACCCCAAAAACAACCCCTTAGAAGTCGAATATTGCAAATTCCCGTCTTAGCGAGCACTTACGTCCTATAAATAAGTCCTATGCAAAATTTGAGATTCCTAGTACTTGTAGTTTCTGAGATTTCGTGATGAGTGAGTGACCTTTCGATTTTATATATATAGAAGATTATATTTATCGTCTAAAAATAGAAAATTCATGACTCATTTTGCTATTATATTATTATGCTTGTAATAACAACAGCATTATTAACGTAACAGAATGTAAACAACCCTATCTATACGAGAAGTCCCGCCAAAATTGCGCGCCAAATGCCGCAGTTGTCAATGGAGTGGCCAACAAAGAGTTCATTCATGGCACCTGTAGAGGGGTTGCCCTACACGTGGCAACATATGTGTGCTACACTCACCTGGTGGAGGAAATCTCACCCCACCCGTAAGGGTAGGTTTTGTTTTACTCGCACATGTCACTGGCGGCTGCTACTGACAGATGCGAAAATACGTTGGTGCTGACATCGATTTTGTTGTCAGCTCTGCTCTCAGTCTCTGCTTCTGTTCCGATTTGTGATTTCATTAACACGTCATTTTGACGTGATTTTGACAGATGCGCAGAGGAAATCGGAAAATTCATACAGTTTTTACCAATTAACGCTATGAATTGATACAAATAAGAATCAACTTATTATTAGTATTTTTTCTAAATACTCATAATGTTCTTTTAAATTAACATCACAATTTTTAACATAATATTATGTACTTACTGTAGTTTATCCAATTTATTTAAGAATAAACTGATAAATTGTAAGACAGAAAATTATATCATGAAAGCTCCAATTTCTTTCTTAAGTATGCAATGTGTTTTTTAAGTATTATGACAGGTTTCTTTCCTTAAAACTTATTCATTTACTAAAAATACTACAAAAAATAGGTTCCCACGATGTCCCCTGGCCGAATGAGTTTTGGGAGGATATCCGTGGTTTGATTTCTACTGCTACGCATGAACGCTGTCACTATTGCTCCGTGAAATAGGCTTGTTTTGTTTCAATTTGTCAATGAATGTATCTCTATTAACAGGTTAATTTATGGCCCCCTTAATTTTGTCTTTTTTTATAAATATTTTTCACAAAAAATCCTTTCAATCCATGATATATTTATGAAGTTTTATTTTGCGAAGGTAAGAGCAGTAAATGTTTACTCTAATTTCGTCAAGATTTCGTTGAAAGAAATTGTGTCATGGATGACGGATGCTAAGGTCATGCATGCTATGGCAAGCCAGCTCCGATAATATTTTTTTTCACTTACATCTTTTTTCGGCTAAAACTCGTCCATTGTGTGTTTGATCACGGTTCACCCAAACACGTATTACAACAAAAGCCTTATTAACTTTAAATGTAACACACAGCAGGATAGGCAAAGGAAACCTGGGAAAGGAAATCTTGTGTTAAGAGACTCCATTCCCATTAAGACACTTCGAATCTCTATTTTCCTTCAGAATTTTGAAGGCATTAAATGTTAAGTGTCGTATCTCGACGTTTTCTTTGCCTCGATACTATACGATAATTTTATTTCCATAAGTGGGAATCGAACTCATAACTTGCCGCGCTTATAGTCGTTGATGCTCCTGCGCCTCACAGTAAAACAACCATACATTATTATTACATTACATATTACAAACGTAAGAAGTAGATAAAATTTCGTTTTATTTTACTATTATTGAATCCCCATAAGAAGTAACGGACCACATTAAAAGGATTTAAAACCAAATGTAATATTTAACTTGCTTCAAAACCACAAAGCTTGTTGTTTTTTGGAGTCCATTAAAACGGCTCGATAGAACATCTGACAGAGTAAATGTATTTTCAGTGCAAACACAGCGTTTATTGGTGTAGACTGTGGAAATTAAGCGCACGCGCACGTGGCCTTAGAACAAAGTGACAGAAGACCTATCGATATAAGTTGAGAAAATAATTATAAGAAGATATTTATTGAAATATAGCAGAGTAGGCACTAGGTACATGGAACCTGATGTTAAGACTCTGTTCCTCACATTGTAAATATTCGAGGCATTGTTTGTTGACTGGCGAAACTCAACGCCGCGCTTTGCCTTGTTACCAGAGCGAAGAAATGGAAAAATTAATGAATAATAATTCATTTCTCCGAGTGGGAATCGAACCCACAAGCGTCGCGTGTGCCCGTCGCGTGGCGCAGCGATTGGCCTGAAAGACAAAAATCAAAATGTAATCATTTTTTTCTATTAAAAGCAAAATTAAAATAACAAGCATAAGAAATTCCAAAACACACATATTAATGTGTGGCTATAATATTTTTTTTTAATTTTATATTTAATATCACTTCTACATAGTTCGTCTTTTAACTGTGGAAAACGAGTGCAGACACAGCCAGTACATTCGGTACGGGCTGTGAAAATCGCCTGTTCTAACTTCCAATACTATTAATAGCAGGACACACTGTGGAGTCATATATTTGATTGACAATATATGTACATATATTATTTATATAGCTTATATTATTTAATAAGTAATTCAGTTTCACGCTTTTCCCGTATAGAAGTGGGCAGAAGAGCTCATCATGCCCTCATCTTTCAAATTCAAAATATTCTTTATTCAAATAGGCAATTATTACAAGCACTTTTGAATCGTCGAATGAACATATGAACAAAAAGCTACCACCGGTTCGGAAGGCAGTTCTGCTGAGAAGAGCCGGCAAGAAACTCAACAGTTGCTCTTTTCAAAATCAATGGTACAATCGATTACATTAGCAGGCAGCTATCCTGCATTACATTCAATAAACATTAATTCCATACATGCTTATCCTCTAAATATTCTTTACGGATGTATCACAGCTTTCAAAGGAAAGCAGCTTGTTGCAGCTTGCAGAATTTTAAAATTTATTAATTCATTTGACATAATATATCATCCATTTTTATTTTTTTCATTCTGTCAATATGACGTCTGGATGTCGCCATAGTGAATATAAAGTATTGCCATGTCTTCAGCAACTCTCGCAAGGTTAAGACGAATTGATTGACAGAAGAATCATCAAAATCCTCTTTTAGTCTTTACAATGCCACAATGAACAAACATACATCACTACATATAAACATACGTATTACATACATGGATTGATAAATAAATTTAGCTGAAAATATGTCCTAATGAATACAAACATACACATTGAATAATAAAAAAAACTCGTTTGAAAAAAAACGTTTGTAAAATCCATCAATCCGTACATGGCACGAAGCGACTTTATCGAACCCACAACCGCCGCGCTTCCAGTCACAACTGGTCCTAATAAGTAATATAAATAGTTTATAATAAAAACCATAAATTAATACTAAACTCTTAGGTATATGTTTTTCTATATGAACCACATAAAACTGCATACTAAATAAGCACTCGTATATAAGGAAGTTTAGCAGTAATTATGTTAAAGCAATGCATATGACGTGCGCCGGCGCCGTCACCTGGCTTCCCACGGTGACTCACATTTACAATGTTTTTATTGCCTACTATAGTATACTATACTGGTTTAGCTTAGATGTGCTAGTTTTCTTAAGATTTCTCTTACATAAAAGTACAACATTTCACGGTATAATGTTAAGATTTTTTGCATACTACTTCGATTCTTAGTATATTTTGTCTAAAAAATATTATCATCATAAAGAATGTATTCACTTAGATATGAGTGCATTCTTTTCGAATATCATTAAGATTGTGATGACAGATTTATGTAATCTACATATTTTTTATAGATTTATATAAAGCTGAGCACATCGTGGGAGAGCACCTGACAGTAAACTATTTAATGTCCTACTCGGAAAATTATCATTTATTATCCACTCATCATGCAATTTCTTGAATTCGGGCGGAGAGCAGAGTACGGAGTATCTTGACACTTCCTATGTTAACTCCTTGGAATTAAACAATTCCTTCACTAAACACAGTCACAAAACGGTCAATGCATTGGTCTATTTGAAAGTACGAAACATGAAACGTGAAATTTACCATCTTCCTGGAATATATGCCACATTACAAAAATAAATTAAAATAAAATTTTCATAAAAAAAAAAATCTTCCTTGGAGAGTGTACAGAAGCTGTTAGAAGAATTTTTCTCATTTCCTCCGGGAACTGGTAATGACGGAATTGAATGTTTCGCAATCCATACAAATAAAGTTGTAGGCGACTCGTTTAAATATAAAGTTTGTTATCAATTTTATTTCCACAGACAGACTTACGGAAAGAGGTAATAAAACCGACTCTTTTATTTATACCATATACTTACATTATTCTAAAAAAAAAAGAATAAATCAATATCTTGTTAATTATAAGTTATCAATGTTGTTATTTAATTGAAACGGAATGTCATAAATGTATTTAATTAATATTTTTATTCGATTACACAGCAATAAAAAATATTGACAATGTGGAGATCAAAAACAAAAAGAAACTATAATTGTCTGCATGTTGATACACCTGCTCCGGACTCCCACGATTTCCTCTGTTAATAGATAATTATGGGAATTTTATATTTCTCTTTGTGAATGTAAGTAAGACTATACTAAAGAATATTATTTAATTAACGTTATTGTCTTAGTCTTATAAATGACAGTGATTTATTAAGGTTATTTTAATTAAAATATTAATGTTCAGATTAATGATTTCACATTACAACAAATCAATTATATATTTTGAAAGGTATTAGCAATCCTGATTATTTTATCTTATTTTGCGTTTACGAAATAACAGTGTTATTCTTATTTATTTATTTCAAAGTAAATTTTTATAAAATATGTACATACATTAATAGAACATTTCATTATAATTTATACAAAAAATATATCCGTTAAGACATCTTGTTAAATTAATACTTACTTTAATGTGCATAAGCATAACGGAAACTGCCGTACCATAATACCATTCCTTAGCTTTATTTATTTAAATTATTATAATGAATATTTTTATTGGACAAAATTGTACAGTAGCCGACCTTATTAGTAAATGATTAATAACTTTTTCTAACATATTAGTGGATAGAACCTACAAGATTAATACAGAAGCCGTTCGAGATTTCTTTTAGCGGCGCACCTGCTCGCGTTCCCACGTCGTATATTTATTCGTATGTGAATTACGCAATAATGACTTTTTTTATTAATTCGCAATCACTGCCAGCCATTTTGAGAAAAAAACAGAAATAAGAAATAGCAACTCTACATATTTGCGGGTTGCGAAATTAATGCTATAGCTGAGTAATCTATTTTTTGTTATTATCTACCGATACTAAGACTAAAATTAGTGTTTTTAGTTATTGTTTCTTGATATGGTAGGCGTTTCTCATATATTTTTCTTTTGTTTTGAATATAAATTATGATTGATATTTTTTATTTCTTTAGTATTTAATAGATTTTGTAAATATAGATACATAAAATGACCACATCTTCTTGTGACTCACCAGAGAGTTGATAGTAGGAGTGTAAAAAAAATTTAAAAATAATTGTTTGTTGTTACAGCTTATATAGCGTTTGGCAAATAAGAATTTTTCAATCCTATCTATTGAATATATTTTTTAAAGAAAATAGACAATAGATAGACAAAGCAATACAAGAATTTATTCTTTTCTGCTAGAAAAGATAAAAAAGATATCGCACTTTAGAATTATAGAGACCTAATACAGAAAGAACCTTGATTTTAAGAAAGAAAAAAGATATATAGATAAATAAATCAACAATTAATTTAAGGAACATTTAGTAATGTATCATCTAAACTGATGTTGTAAGCCTAATTTTTGTACAAAAACGTAATTGTTTGTTTGTTTGTCACCTTTATTTGACGTTCCCCAAAACTTGATGTTTTTAAAAAGTATCTATAATTCTAAAGGTGCGATATATAGAATAAAATTCATCAAATAAAATATTAAATCCACAACCGACGTGAAATTTCGAAAATCGCTATCGAAGCAGGTTTGTAAATACACCGTAGCCTGTCCGTCATACTTACAAGATCATTAAAAACGCAAAGTACCGCAAGGCGCAAATTTTTCTTTCAATGCGCATAATTTCTGTCGCTCATTACCGAGATTGCGCACAGTTGCGCACACCTGCCGGCGTTCCCACAAGCGACACTCGCTCGCACTCGCACCCGCACTCGACCTCACGCGTAATGGCTATCGATCAATCAATGTTTTAATCTATGCAAATTAATGCTATACGCGTTAGATATTGGTACTTAGATATACATATATTCTAACGTTTTCCATCCTCGTTGATTGCTTAAGCTGAATGAAAAACAAGTGTGAGATATTTAAATTATGTCTAATTCACTAAGAGGCTGCGTAACACGTTGAAATTAATTAATTCGTAACATATATATGATGCATGTAATTATATGAAGCAACCGTTGCTGTTATTTTATTATATTTAGTAGATTATAGATAATTCAATACATTGTGCATTGTATGAATAGGCAATTCTTTGAAATAGTAAAATAAACCACTCACCGTGGTTTCAGTTTCAGGTTTGTAACAGGAAGTATAATTTGTAAAAGTTGACAAACTAAAGTTTGTGGGCATATGCACTCGTTTTGTATAACACTGAACTACAAATATTGTTTTGTAATGTTTTTTATGGAATACCTATGAATTTTCTATTTCGGGTTTTTCCTTTACTTGTGAATTGTGCTTAATTTAATTAATATAAGTTTAATTGTCTTATGATTGCGTTGACTTAGGTGCTTGATTTTTAATATAATTTCTAATGAATATAATTTCAGCTTTTTACCGTATCCCGATCGCATGATAAATGGTCTTGACAATTGGATAGACAATGTGATCCTAGAAGGATTCCGTTTTTACCTTTGGGGATACGGAACCCTTAAAAGACATTGGTATAAAACTTGATGTGTATTAATTTAGTCATCCTGCCTGTGCCGTTATACCTAGGGAGATTACTGTAAACAACTACACGTTTTGCATAAACAAGTTTATTTGTAATGCAATTGAGAGCAATCATAAAAAAAACCATATTACTTCTCAGAAAATGGTGTATTTTGTACGGTCATTCAGGGCCGATTTCTTGAAGTAATAATCATTTGAGTTTTCATAATATGAGAAAAAATATATTACATTTTAAATTATTATCAAAATAAAAGCTATACTTTCCTTTTTTTACACAGAATATCTGTAATTACCGCGCGCAGGTTATAAAGTAGACAATTACTTAACTGATGTCATCAACGCCCTTAAACACTAACTTTAGTGTTCCGAACCGAACGATTGATGATAAATCGAATATAATTGATATCGATTTCCAATTAAACTCAGACATAGGAATAAAATCTGAGACATGACAGAACCTGAAAAGTGCTCGGATAAGCAGCTTCTCCTTTTGTCAACAAGCTGCAGGTGCAGTGACGTGGCCCTGAGAATTTCCCTGGAGTGGACACTCTCACGCCTTCGCTCTGCAAACCAGTTCGTACATTAAAACCGTGTGTGCCGTCAGTGCTGCCGAAGATACTTTATGATTGAAAAAAGACGGCTAGACCGGTATCGGAACAGCTATCTGCAAGCCACCAGATCTATTTAATTATGGACATGTAGTAGCGGCCAGGATGTAAACGATACTTGTACATTACAAAAATAAATAAAAGCAGCTTCCCGTCGTATCCTGCACAAGGCAGGGTATGCAGAGGGAACCAGTTTTAAAACACTCCGTTCCCCACTTTCCGCCGAATTCTAGAGGTATTGCGTGGTGAGTGGTGGAATTTAACGCCACGCATTGCCTCGACACCAGAGCGAAGAAATGAAAATATAAATTTAAATAAATATTCCATTTCTGCGAGTGGGGATCGAACTCACAACCAGTCGCGTTTACAATCACATACTAATGCTCCTGCAGCATGACTGGAGACCAGTCGTACACATTTATGTCATTAAAACAATTTACTAGTATTTGATTATTTTCACACGCAATAATTTCAATAATGAATCAAAGTTACCCTGTTTATTTGAAAATTACCATAAAATCAGTCGCACGACGTCAATTGTTGGCGAGGGTGTCCGTGTGACTGGCCAGCGCCAGGAAACGGCGTTGATGCGTGTAATCTATTCCAATTTCAACTCGCGATAATTTAATATGTTAGTGCTTGACTTCGACGATTGTGATGTATTGTAGAGTATAAAAATATTGTCTTTGTATTTGTTTGTTTATCTGTTTTGCAGTTGCAGTTTGACCTGTGAGATAAATTATATGTAAATACTATCTGTTAATTGTTTTTCTATACTAAGGAGGTAGGTTTTTTGGTCGAATATTATATCTTCACAGAAAATAAATATAATTCGTTTTTTTTTAATATTTTACTAACACAAGTACTCAAGGTAAAACTAACTAACTTGGTTAATTCAACTATAGAAGATTTTTTGCTATTTGTTTTTTTATAAAGAATTGCTAACTGATATGGCTTCAGATCTCAGCGACCGCTTTTAATCCATAATCTA
>JAEBDU010003931.1:0-15102 GCA_016802625.1 Heliconius numata | reverse complement strand
TTTTTTAAACAATAGGCAAGTACTTGTAATCTATAAACTATATTATAAACAGAATCGTGGGCTTTATTTGTAATCAAAGGGATCACAGGATAACGTGGCTCTTTGTGGTATAATCACCAAGTGATTGTGTTTGTCACAATTGTACCATAATCCTAATTTATATAACACCTCATTAATTAGGGAATATGTTATCTGTGTAATTGTCAATTATTATTTGTATTATATTACTATCTGTTTATGTATCTTTTATTTTATTCCAAAATTTATATGTATTTTCTAAATTGATTATATTTTATATTATATTATATTTCTATTTTACTTTAAATACAAAATAATAGAGGCCATCAAAATACTAGTAGCACATCTGTACAGCATCTGACTATAACCGCGACAGATGTGGGTTCGATTTCCATTCGGAGGGAGGGAGAAAGTTTGAAAGTAATTAATACTATAATGACTACTTTTTATAGTTGTAATTCTTCCCAAATCTACGAAATCTGGATCTTTCAAAGCAATAAACCTTACTATCGTTATTTGGTTACGACTCAAAATTTTATAAACATTTTAAAAAAAAGCTATAGGAGCCTTTTTTCGTGTTAACGAATCAAATTTCTCAGTAAATTACAGAAATCGACTACCTAGTAATCGAACAGTCATATTATTGGCTCATAAAGAGGTTATCTACTCGTACATGCATTTCAATACACGACAGATGGCCGTCGTTAAATCTGTCCTCTCTGATGTTGCTATAAACTTTAGTTTACGTCGATCACATAATTTAAATGATCTACTTCTACTTCTACACTATAAGTATTCCTATACAGTGTCGGTGTTCATGTGTTAATTTATTATGTAATAAATTCTGGATAGCTTGTAAAAATTATGATAAATAAGTGTATTAAAAATTCTCTTCAATTTATATAACTTTTTACTTTGGACAGTTCGTTCAATTTGGGTTAAATACGAAAAAATAGTGTTAAGGCATATTGTTGATGATTTTATTGCTATTAGTTTTAGGTGCTCTACCTATACATAAGAGTCATCATAATCGGTTGAAAGTTCTGAGTTAACAAACATAAAAATTACTCGAACTGATAGCCTCCTCCTTTTGCGGAAATTGTTTAAAACATTGAAATTCAATAGAAAATAAATAAATTTTCGTAATAACATTTGTACCTGTATCTCTTTAAATCCAGTCAAGATATCATTTTAAAAAAAGGTTTGATATAAACGATAAATATTTTTTATATAAACGTTTCCTAAAGTAGTTTTCACTTCATAGATAGTACCATCCACAAAGACGCGCTCCTCTCGTTCTCCCGTACTTCTACAATGCATAATCAAACTTAGGCACATACAAGAGCTAAAGTGACGAAGTTAAATTTACTTTGTCTTTCTTCATACAAAGATCATTTGTAAGTGTCTGAGGAAGTATAGGAAATTTTGCAAATTTAACTTTTAAAGTTAGAAACTAAACTAGAGACCGTCGTGGCGCAGGGGTATGACGGTAATGCGACGGATGTAGGTTCATACTGCACTTCAGGAAATGAATTATTATTTCTTAAAATTTTCATTTCTTCGCTCTGACACCAAGGAGAGCACAGCGTTGAGTGCCGCCACTTAACAGGCAATGCATCGAAAAATTTGGTTGGTGGAGAGTGGAAAACGGAGTGTCTTAACACTAGGTTCCCTCTGCCTTCCCTGCTGTATGCGGCATATAGCGTGAAGCTAATTTTTGATTTTTTTTAGTTATTAAACTAGTGCCTTAAGTTCAAATTGGGCAGATCTAACAGAGTTAAGTTAAATTCATTTACTGTCTGAACGCATTTGCTAAGGTTTACTGTTGTCCTTAGTCACACTACAAGTGTCGAATACGTAATGTCTTAAATTAAATTGGTTGGACGAGTTTAAAGCAATTTAAAATTAACAAATGATAAACGTAAAATAATACGGAAAAGAGAAAATGTTTTGGACTTTTCATGCATAGGTGATTAAACAAGGACAACCTAGTGTTAAGATACTCTGTTCTCTACGTTCTACCCAAAGTGGAGACATGTTGAGACATGGGTGTTGTAGTGTTCGTTTCCTTTACCAATATCCCTGAGCGGGGAATGAACTCACAACCAACGCGCTCATTACACTCCGATAGCCTCGCTAAGTCAAAAAATCTCGAACATTGTTTTGATTAAATAACAAAATATTTCGGCATACGTTTCACGAATGTACGATTCCATTTTGTTTTGAAGTAAAATATATGTGACAGTTTTTATATGATGAAAATTGATATTGGTTTCCACGAAAAAAAAATATACCTACGTTCGATATAATGTATATGTGTATTTGTATGTCTGATTTTTGCCTATCGACTTTATCAGCTTCACACTGTATCCCGCTCACGGCAGGGTAGGCAGAGGGAACCTAGTGTTAATACCCTCTGTTCCCCACTTTCTTTCTTTGGGGTTGAGTGGCAGAAGTCAACGCCGCGCTTTTGACTCGAGACCAGAGCGAAGAAACGGAAATATAAACGTAACTAAATATTTCATTTTCTCGAGTGGGGATCGAACACATAACCGTCGCGGTACAGTCGCACCCTTGTACCGCTGCACCACGACGGCCTCAAACCTAGACAAGAAGAAAGATTCATGCATTTTAAATATAACTTATAGGTAGCTATGAATGTAGGTAGCTCAAAAGTTACGAATTAACTTAAATTAACAACTCTTAAGTTATTTTTTTTTGTATCTGTAATCATAACATGCTATTTCCTTAAGGATACTTCGTTTCTTACTTAAAATCAAGTAAAAATAGTTTTCCCATTTTAAATATTTTCTCGTAGATCGTAAACAATTTCAATTTAAAATAAACTATGCAAAATGAGTTCGTTGCGTAATCTTCGTAGTGTATTTAAAGTGCTGTTGAAAGATTGTTAAGGTATCTGTCGGCAGTTGCGGTCTGCATCTGAAATAACTTTAACGCGATTTTTTTTATTTTCACACATTTCTGTACTATAGAAAATAGAAAAAGATTATAATATAACTATATGCCGTTGTGTTCTCCTTCTCTATTCTATAAATCAAAGTCCATGGCGGAACCTAGCACCGTAGTTTTCATTATAAGGCGAAAATAATAAATTGTAAAATAAAAAAAAACAACGTGTTTTCCAAGTGTAAATTGAACTCTTGGCCATAAACTATTTAATCAAATTCTTTTGACTATGAAGATAGCTTTTCTATTCTAATTTAAATAAATATTCCCTTGTTTCATATTTCAAACTACAGCCAATACATATGGGAGGAAACGTTAAGACACGTTTCTCGCACGTTCTCATTTCTATTATCATATTCTATTCGATTCTCATATTCTTATATGTTTATATTTTAAACAATTTTCGTTTTACTTTTGGTTTCCATTTTAATTATATATTTAAAATATATTTTACTTTTGCATCTATCGTTGTTATAATTATACTTACTATATACAGGGTGTCCGGTGTCCACCCTGAAGTATACAATAAGTTTTTACCTTTAAATTAAATTGAGCTCATGATTACAGTAAATAAGTACTACACTACGATTTTAATTTAGTTTAATTTAATTTTGATTCGTTTCAATGTTTATTTTCTTTAAGGCTTCTGGTGATTTTTTTAAGTAATCAAAATCGGGCATCGCTGAGACGTGTCTACCAGTAGAATAGTATAGCAGCTTCAAGTCTTTTCTCACATTTCAGGGTAGGCATAGAGAACTTTCAATTTAGTATTAAGACTCCGCTTACCGAAAAGCGACCTCTTTTCCAGACATTGCGTAACTTAACGCCGCGCATTGTCTACTACAGCGAAAAATTAATTTTTGAATTGAAATATTATTATTATGTATATTCTGTTCGATTTCCAACGTCTAAAAGATAATTTCTATCATTTCCTTCTTTTCTATACTGGGAGAAATAATTTTTTTCTTTCTTCTTTTTGTCATATTTCATTTATGACTATCAACTTGTCACCACGATAAAAACGAAGAATATAAGCAACTATTTTATGGGGAAATGAAAATAATATCTATTTTTTTAGTGACAGGTGAAACTACTGGAAATTTGGTATGTAGGTTGTTTTGTAGCACTGAGTGAGGATTTCTAGTAATTTTTAAGGAATCGGGAAAAAACTACTTTTTATTTTAAAAAAACGCTCGAGACGCCATATGTCAAGAAATCAATCAATAATAAAACAATAAACTGTCTAACCATAGTTAGAATACTGTGTATAGGAACTTAGCAACTAATAATAATCTACGTAGAAAAGTTTCTTTTAAAGTATGTAAGTACCTAAGCTCTCAAATGATTTATTTTTAGCACACGGCGTTTGTTTCAGATGAAAAGTTTGCACGTGGAAACATTTTTTTTAGATTTTAGATATTAGAATCGAGAGTCCTTCTAAACGTAAAAATATAAGTGGAAAATGGTGAAAATAAAAATTCGAAACTATTACATTTTATTCATTAGTATATTCCAACTGTGAAAAAAAAGAAATTATTTTTTTACATATAAATAATAAAAAATATATACATTTATTTTATAAAGGTACATACACGATTCACATGTTACCATAAACTTAAAATAGCGATTAGGATGAAATTTATAAATATTATTATATACATCGCATATCAAATCATAACTGCAAAACTGACCTAACTCTAAACATATATTATTGAAAATTTGATAGTAACAGAAAGTATTTAAGTGTTTTTCTTCCTTTAGTGTAGAATAATGTTTTAAAAATGAAGAAAAAAGATAAAAAGTCCTTACACAGAAAGTTATTACTCAGTGGCGTAGCTAGGGTATTTGCTGCCCGGTGCGGCTTAGGGGACTTGATGCCCCTTTCCTGGTGATGAGTTCTAAAAAAAAAAAAAAACAAAGTGACCATCGACTTTGATGCCCCTTTCCTTTTGATGCCCGGTGCGGCTTAGAGGACTTGATGCCCTTTAAAATGGTCTAAGGTCTAAAAAAACAAAGAAAAACAAACTAATCGTCGACTTTGATGCCCCTTTTCCTTTTGATGCCCGGTGCGACCGCACCGCTCGCACCCCCCTAGCTACGCCACTGTTATTACTAAACAACTGAATAAACGAAGACAATTAGTTAGCCATAGATAACTACGCTGATGTAATTTTCCTAAATCAAATAAAAAGAATAATCAAAATAAGAAAAAATCTAAAATCAATTTTTCATGCACAAAAGTCATAAAAACCTAACTTCAGCACGCCCACGACTCGTAGACCATACATACTGTACCTTTAATGTTCAATTAGATAAATACAAATTATATAATTCTAAAATTTAATTTTAATTTATTGCGACATTTCAATATCTGAAATGTCTTCAAAATATGAGTTATATCACTTTAACACTAATAGATTAATATATAACGTCTCTACTCTCTATATTACGATCCTGACTCAGGCAGGCGCCGCGTTGACACCGTGACGCCGCGATATTTCCAAGAGATGTGCCAATAACGCTTGAGATTATTTTAAACATTTAAAAGAAAATCATGATGAAATATGATAATTTTAATATATTTGAAAAAATACTTCAATATTTTGAGAACGATGAATATTTTCATTATAATATATCACGTGAATTTCATTACATATAGTACTTCTTAGTTTTTCATTCTCTCCATATTTGAGGAAGGGCGAGTTGTACTTAATCGGTTTAATTTTTATAAAATTTATAAAACTTATTTAGAAAAATATTTTTTTTACCGCTTTATAAATGTTATAATCTACTTATAATAGAAAAACACAATAGTTATCGGTATATACTAAGAAACATCTGAAAATGTCATGAAAAGCGATCTACCTATACAAGTGTTATTATGGAAAAAAATTTATTAATATACGATTTTTTCTTAATTTGACAGACAAACGATAAGCTAAATCTCCAAAAAAATAAGCGAGTATGAAGAACTGAGTCACTTTCCTACCCAGTAAAATGTTACTCGTAAAAATACGTAAAAAACATGAAACATATTTTCAACAGACAGACATACGATTTACCTAATTTTATTGTAAGAATAAAATATTGTCACATATAATTTAACACGAGATGAGTCACGAAGTATATGACGTAGATGACTTCGCAGTGCTACGGCGGGATGATGAACTCAAAGTAAATATACTTATATTATAAGAAACGTCAAGAAAATCAGAGTTATGACCGTATTTATGACAATAAGCTTTTATTTGAGAGTAAAAAGGTTGTGTGGAGCTTTTTTGTATGATTTTCATTTTTATTTTGAACGGTATATATTTCGCAAATAGCAGGGTAAGTAGGGAATCTGTGTTAAAGCTCTCCGTTATCCTCTTTCCGCACAATTTTTGAGATATTATGTGTTGAGTAGCGGAATTCAATGCCGCGTGTTAAGTAACCAGAACGTTACTCCGGATGGCAATCCAAGCTCCAAATATTAGAAAATTAGAAAAGCTCTAACCCTATAGTTAAGATGAAATTAAGCAGAAAGTTGATGAATTAAAAAAGTAGTACCGCTTGGAATTTGTTACCGTTTTTTGCATAAAATTTATCCTTAAAATATGAAACAAAATTTGGTTTGTTATAATTTTATAAAAAATATTATTTAATAATTTCAAGTTTATGAAGTTTAAATTAAACTTACTAGTTTGTTTGGTTACATTTGTTTATTTATTTTACAATATACCATAAAACAAAATACAGAAATTACATAAATAAATATTAACTTTTTAGTTATAAATATATGAAAATTCGTTAAAAAATTAGAATCAGTACCTAAAATATTGGAGTCAGCAGTTCGAAATAAACTATAACAATTTTTTACACAGTGTAATAAGCTTACGAGGAAAACTTTTTTCCGGGAAAAGCTGCTCTCATTATAATTTCTTACAATAATGATATAATAATTGAGATTTAGGCGTAAACGATAGATAGATGACACACGGGAAGCTCGCTAAACCCAGTTTATTTATACACAGTGTCCAGCCACGTCGAGCACTCGCGGACGTCTAAAGAGAACATAATTATATAGTGTGTCCAAAGCAAAAAAAATCGCGTTTGTGATAATATTTAATCAAGAACTCACAGCCTTTTAAAGTTTAAAGAATCTAATAATTTAAGCATGGATACATTAGATGTACCACCCAGTCATCCGCCACCTCCACCCCCTAAAAAGATTGATAAGCCAAAAATCACCCTGCAAATACCAACTCCTGGACAGTATCGGGGTCCGAACACATCGTCTTCGATATATTGGGGGCCAACAAATACAAAATATTATGGAAAAGCAACCACTCCGGCTTCTCATATATCTGATCAGCATTTCAATCCATTTCTGCATATGTATTCTAATAAGGCATCGGACTTTATGTTTAAGCAGTTTGAGGGTTTTAAGGACTTTACTATGAATACAGCTAAGAGTGGTTTGAGTGTTGGTGAGAAAAGTGCGTTTTGGTTCTATAATAAATTGAAAATTCTGTCCAAGAAGTGGTTCACGCATTTCTTTTTGACATTGTGTTTGGTGCTCTATAGTATAATGGGTGCAGCTATTTTCATGACTCTAGAAGGTAAGTTATATTTTGATTAAATATTTTTTTCTATGAAACTGCAGATAATTTTTTTAAAATATTATTTTAAGAAATGTACTGTACATTTTGATACTAAAAAAAGAGATACTGAGAAATTTTCTTATTTAAAATACACAACTACAGTAATTCTATAATCTTTACAATCTTAGTCAATTTTTATAAAATTGTTACAATTCAGATATAAATTGTAATTATACATATTTCTAAACCTACTCTCGATATTTCGATGTTTTAAAAGCAGACTTGTCTCAAAATATTTAAAACTAGCGGACGCACGCAGCTTCGCTTGCGTAATTAGGGGTGAATTCTAATAAACCACGAAACATGTGTTCAATGAAATATTTTTAAGAGTCTAAATTTTAAATTTTATAAAAATCGGTGGCGATTTAAAGATTTTTCCATACAAACTTTCAACCCCTTATTTGCACCCTTAGGGGGAGAATTCTAGAAAACCATGAAATACGTGTTCAATTAAATACTTTTAAAAATCTAAATTTCAAATTTTATAAAAATCGGTGCCGATTTAATTTTTTTTCCATACAAACTTTGAACCCCTATTTCACCCCTTTAGGGTTGAAATTTTTTAAAATCCCTTCTTAGTGGATGTCCAGATTACAAAAGTAAACATCTGTCCAAATTTCACGTTTCTACCATCAACGGTTACGGCTGTGCGTGCGTCTTACCTCAGTCAGTGAGGACAAGTCCTTTTATATATATAGATTATTAATTTTAACAATTTATATGAGAAAAATACTGAGATCTTTATTTCACATTATGAATCACATACTAAATATTTTCGACACAGACAATTTCTTTCTCCAGCAAAATGATTTCACTTTCGATACATTTGGCAAGTGTTAGTCATAAAACTCCTTTTTAAATTTAATTCATTTTGATTTGTTGAAGTTTCCAAAACATAACAATCATATATAAGACAGTTGAAAGTCAATTTTAATGTTCTTAGATAGTTGGCGTTCTTAGAGTAGCGCCAATCAACACGCCAAGTCTTAAAATCTTGCGAAAGCAGAGAACGAAGTGTCTCGATACTAGGTTTTTTACCCTACTGTGCAGCAATAAGTGTAAGACTCTTGTTGATGCGATCAGTATCAGACGTAAAGGATAATTTCATTTTTTATGTCTGACCGTAAATATACTTCAGATTAATCACAGACAATCACCCATTTACAATTTGATATACTAGAAATATTAAGGAAGGATACACTTTCGGAATTACAAGTAAATTTCATATACAAATAACTAAATAATATCCAAGTACAGATCTCATATAAATCATATTCTACCCATAGGCGAGAATCGAACCCACTATCTTAGTCGTATAAACTAAAGCCAGTAAGCACTAATCTAACAGATCAAACAAGCTATTACAGCACGTGGCATACCAGTCGCCAACGTGGAATGGTGGCAAGAGCGCCCCAGGTATTTCAGCGTCTGCTCTCTAACGAAGTGCATTCTGGCGAGAGTATCTACGAGTATGTAACTCGATATACGTTATCTTGCATCACAGGTATCTTCTTAATATGTTTTTTTGGTTTTTTGTTTAATAGAATTTTAACCTTAGTTAATAACGGAATACCGTTAAATATTATTTTTCGATCTAGAAGGTAAAATTAATGTTTGATATAGTGAAGCTGAAACAAAAATCCTTTACCAATTTTACCTTTAAAATCCATGGATAAATTCTTACATAAAAGTAGAAAATAATATTTATTATAATTTCAGGCAGGTCTAAAATGGATATCGCAATAATAGAAGATATGTAAAATATTTACGTAAATTTCAGTAGTGTAGTACCTATATTAAAAATAAAAATCGTTTTTATTTCTCTCGAATACATAAAAAAAGAAATATTGCTTGCTATTGTGTTAAGAATATTTATAAAAATTATGGATTTATATTCGACGCATATTTTATTTTATAAATATCACAATATAAACCAAGTCTCTAGAAATATTGAACTATTCAAAGAACAAAATAGATAAAAAAGAAACAAATCTAACAAAACATTAGCGTTACCAAAAACGACATTGTTAATGGCGCGTTTTATTTAGAATATATATTCGAATGATCGTCTTCTTTAGAATATAATAAAATAGGCTTTTTTATTATTGCTTAGGACGGCTACCCGACGTAAATTAGGTGAGGTATTGGAAAATAGGACCAAATATACAAGACTTAGGGTTGCTATTGATAAAAAATATAGTGGAAAAGATATAAAATTTTAGACGACCAAAGGAGGTTAGAAGGAAGGCAACGAGTAAACAAACAGTTTTTTGGTACACCCGACAATGACAATGGTTTTACGTTTTATAGCGTCGTTTTGCTATCAACCCTCATTTGTGGGGTTGTGTTAGATGGAAGTGTAAATAAATTCTAGTTTTTAGTTTAAACCTAAATAAAAGGTGTAGCATTTCAATCAATATATGTATATTTTTATTATTTTTAAAGTATTTTATATTTAGCGTTTGTATTGTTTATGTGTTATGGCGTGCTAAATAAAAAATAAGAAACCGCTCCAATCGACCAAGTCGGACTCGCATTCCGAAGAACTCACTTCCAGTACCAATTTCATGATTGTAGGTCACCGGGAAGTATAAATTATAAAAATTGTCAACCTTAAGTTTGCAACAATGTGCGTTGAAAGGTGGAACTCGAATTCGTTTCGAACAAGTGTACCTATTTGAAAAAAATAAAAACAGGATATGTAATAATTATAAGGTAAAATTAATAAAACTTAATTTAGTTAAATCGTGATAAATATAGCCAGGTGCAAATGGTTGTTAAATCTTATTCTAATTGAACTAGTAAGAAGCGCATTAAATGCTATTCCGTCAATCCTCTAAGCTTTGTTTGAAAAGGTGTCAATTCACTAATGCATTAAACTAATATAGATTTTATAGATATCACGAGTTACTTTAGTTATAATTAAATATCGTTAAGACGTCAAAAATCTTAAATTAAATAAGTATTTTTGCCTAAAGCATTTCATTGCATTTCTTATAAATTTATGATTGTCAAATTTAATCTAGAAACAAGTGCCTGCACGTTTACTTTTACTTTTTCAACTATATTTTTGACATACAACTTTACTCTCTCATTTTTTTTATTTTCACGACGTGTTCGGCCCACATCACGGCAGCCAGAGGGAATTTAGGAACCTAGTGCTACAACACTTCCGACTCATTAAGATACTTCTGTTCCCCCCAAATTTTGAAAGCATTTATAATTTGTAGCGTACTGTCTTATGTATATTTCGTGATATTCCATTGCAACTGGTTAATATTCCAATAAATGCTTGAACTAGAAATCCCAATAGGAACCAGAAATCTTTGATCACTTAGTACAAAAGTTTCACTCTAAAAACAAAAACCTCATAGTAGCATAGATCACATTCTAAAAGTTAATCGATACAGCACTTTAAGGATGTCACTGAGAGAGAGTAAATAAAAAAGGTCCATTAGCGTCGGAAGCTAAGTTCTTTCGATTTTTGGTTCATTATAAGGGTTACCCAAGTATTAGAGCCAAACCCTTACTAGGCGTAAGTTTTTTTGAGATAAAAAAAGTTTTACTTGCTTGTTTAAAAAATATAGTTTTTTACTATATAATAATATATATAAGATATTAGAAAGAAGAGAAGTATATATAAGAATTTATTTATTCTTTCATCTTTATGTTACGTCTGATAAAGTGATTGCGTATTCTGTTTTCCACTTTCCATTCCTATCTTAACTATTGCATATTAGGTTGCGGAAATTAACGCCGCGTTTTGTATAGGCACCTCAAAAAAATGTTTATGTATGTGAATGTTGTGAAAGACTTTTTATAGTAATGTATCGTCCAAGCACTCTGAAAGAGGCGCGAGGTCAAATCCAGTTGGTCAAATTTTTACATGTTTTCTTAATAAATATTTTTCTTTCCTAAGTGTGGAATAGATAGATTTTAATAGGACTTTTATATGGACAAATCATCATTTTTATATTAGTACACTTTAAAAACCTTAAAAACGTACCATGAATAAGAATTCCTTAGATATTTTTCTATGATGTCCCCGCAGAGAGAATGTTAACGGACAAATAAACAAGTTTTATTTTTATATTATTAACTTTTGTCGTCAGATGTCAGTTCGGTTGTACTACCGAAGGTCATGGTAAATATTTTAATTTTAGTACTTTTAGTAGGTATTTTTATATCGTATTCAGGGACTTTTTGTGGTCTAAGAGGAAATGTTTCATTTGTATGAAAAAAATGTTATTTTTAGTATTTTCAGTAAGATTTTAATAATTTTGTGAGTTGAATAATAATTTAAATTGTATTATGTAGGCGACATCTAAGTCAAAATATTATCGTGGGCCAGGTAACCTAAGCAAGGTCCTTAAAAATTTTTCATTTAGAAATATAATGATAATTTCTTTCTTCTCGCCAATATCTCAAATTTTTGTAATATTTTAAAGATTTCCAACATAAATAGAATTTAACAAGAAAATGATGTAAAAATAAACATAATTCAACAAAAATTGTATATAAAAATTATATTATTGCTGATTTATTCATGAGATAATGTAATAAGCACGAAACACTATAAATTCGCTGGGTGAAAGGGGCCCCTTATGGTTCAGCTATTTGCATTTTCGCCAAATCGGAAATCTACACCGGAACTTTTGGCGTGAAAACTACTGTAGGGCGCCAAAATTTGTAGGCAACCGAGGGCAAAATTATTAGTTTTTTAGCTACAGCCTGTATTCTGCATATTTACGGAGGGTACCTGGAGTTGAATTTTCGAGAAAATGCACGTAGAGTGCCGGATTTCAACGACATCCTTTGTCTTGTTATCTGAGCGAAGAAATTAAAGTAATATTTTCCCCATGTATGAATTGAATCTTCTTCTTCGTTATTTACAATGTAATTTTTATTCTTTATGCAATCCAGGTGTAAATAGTTGTATGGTTTCTAGTATCTGTTCTGTTCTGTTCTGTTCTGTTCTGTTCGTTAAAATTTAGAGAGTCCTTCGATTATATAATTAACTAGAGGACGCGCGCAGCTTCGCTTGCGTATTTAGGGGTAATAAACCAAGAAACATGTGTTTAATGAAATATTTTTAAGAGTCTAAAAGAGTCGGTGGTTTAAGAGTCGGTGGCGATTTAAAGATTTTTCCATACACACTTTCAACCCCTTATTTGCACCCTTAGGGGGTGAATTCTAGAAAAACATGAAACACATGTTCAATTAAATATTTTTAAGAGTCTAAATTTAAAATTTTATAATAATCCGTGGCGTTTTAAAGTTTTTTCCATACAAACTTTCAACCCCTTATTTGCACCTTTAGGGGGAGAATTTTAGAAAACGATGAAACACGTATTCAATTAAATACTTTTAAAAATCTAAATTTCAAATTTTATAAGAATCAGTGCCGATTTAATTTCTTTTCCATACAAACTTTCAACCCCTATTTCCCCCCTTTAGGATTAAAATTTTTCAAAATCCCTTCTTAGTGGATGTCCAGATTATGAAAGTAAACATTTGTCCAAATTCCATGTTTCTACGCACAGCGGTTACGGCTGTGCTTGCGTCTTACCTCAGTCAGTGAGGACAAGTCCTTTTATATATATAGATTATAAATTTGTAAGATCAAGACATCGCTATAAATATATACGAAATGTGAATGTCTCAATGTTTTGGGAAGTATGTGAGTCACTTATTCAAAATAAAATTATAAATAGAATATATTTTTAAGAAGGTGTAAATTTTACGCGTTCATTAATTTTACTGTCGCTGTTTCGAGTGGGTGTAATATATAGAAACAATATTCATTTAAGATTGCTTTTTAACTTCTCAAAATATCTGCTGAGAAAACATTTGGAGTAATAAAGACATAAATAGTCGAATTTATGGATAACATTTACTTTTTTTCAAGTTTGAATTGGTCTAGGTCATTACTGAATGTTAGTTTCATGTTTATATTCTGAATGTTTGAATTTTATATGAAAAAAAATGTTTTATCAACGCGTAGGCAAAGCTACTGGAATTTGGTATATGGGTTCTTCGATTAATCTATGGGTAATTTTTTTAACTCATTTAGCAATAAGTAACTGTGGTTAAAGAAACCAATGAAAATAGTATTACCTAATTCTAGGTATCGGTATTCTTACTCTTTTTAGTGGTTTTAACAGGTGTCTAATATCACAAACTTTGTTTTGATATTACTTAACTTACCTAATCTTGGTTAAATATTCAAGGTGATCTATAAAAAACTTTACATTTTACTTTTGCAGATGAATCTAACTCTTTTCTTTATTTTGCATCCCTTTGTTTAGAGTTGCGTAATCCAAAGCTACTGCAGTGAAAACACTATTCTCTTAACGGGATTGGGACCTACGATATTCGTATTTACATATAGGTACTTATACTTGTTCAAAATGGCCATTACCCATTAATAATATAACATTAATTATAAGCGGGCGAAGCCGCGTGCGGACCGCTTGTTTTATATAAATTAGATTTTATAATTTCAATGTATTAACTAAATTCATTGACAACGTAAATGTCAACACGAGTTAAATGCGCCACGTTATTTTTGTATGTACTACATTTCTCATGTAAAAATAGAAAGATTCCAGACATTCGTGCACTGTAGCATAGTTTCAAAAAAACTTAACAAAAATTCGAGTTATTTATGCTACGCTTGCTTGTTTGTGATTACAAATTGTTTTATATTTATTAGAAGATTATAAAAGGTTGTCGTGCAGGGGTAGAAGCGTCTGAATGTAAACGCGACAGGTTGTGGGTTCGAGTCCCACTCGAGAAAAGGAAATATTTAATATTTAATTTTCATTTCAAATATTTGATATTTCATTTCCTCGATTCACTTCTACCTTCTGGTGTCGAGACAAAGCGCAGCCTTAAGTTCTGGCATTTAATAAGCAGTGCCCCCAGAATTCAGAAATGCGGAAAGAGGAGTTGTAATGTAGTGTTTTAACACAAGACTCCCTCTACTCTCTCGGGCTACTCTTTTGTAAAAGGGATATAACGTCAGTTTGAATAATAGTAAAAATGAAAGATTTTTATTATTATACTTGTTAACATTATTCAATTGTAGATGTATGGATGAAGTAGAAAAATATCAAGGCAGCTCTGCTTTCGCTATTTCTACTTCCTCTCTTACTAAAGCCAACTTTAAATTAAATATGCATTTTTCCCATATATGTAGGTATGTCACAGATTTTTTTAAAAGGCAATAAATATTAAATATTAAAACTATCATAGTTCTTTGATTCAATATTTTCAGCTATTAGCATTAACTAACGATATAGATAATTTGGCGACATAATCTTTCCACCCTCAAAGTATCATTCCTATAGTAACGTTCGTTGACTAATAGTCTGAGTATCTCAGATGAGATTTGTGTTATTTTTGTTGGTGACAGTGATTTGTACTTACGAAACGAACACTTTTTGTTTCTAGCCCTAGAGTTTGGTCAAGA
>JAEBDU010003925.1:0-11312 GCA_016802625.1 Heliconius numata | reverse complement strand
TTATGATTTTATATTAACATCTAATAACAACGCGAACATAGGTTATGATTTAAAATTTATCATTTGATTATATTTAAGCTGTTATTATGTTTGGCTGAAGCTTGTAATAAATTTTGTTAATTTATTTATCTAAGTTAGTTTGCGGGTGCACCGGTAAACAAGGGCATGCCGGTGGTCCGTATGGCGTGGTAAATATTGGTGGGAAAAATCCAGATGCCGCTGCTAGTTGCCTGAAAATGTCAGTGTTGCTTAGTAGCTTATTCATAGTCAATACTAAATAAACGCGAAAGTAGTGGGTTCGATTCCCCGTTCCAGTAGACGAAGCAAGGTGTTGCGTTCTGATTGAACATTATTTTTTCGTCAAAATGCCTAAGAAATATGAGGATCAGGGCCGGTTTTAGCACTACCGGCGCCCTGGGCGAAATTTTTTCAGCGCCCCCCAACTACATTTCAATAATATACAAAACAGGGAATAAGTACAACGAAATAACCATGTATTTAAACTGCAATTTTATTTTCTAAGTTGATAAATATTTCAATGACGATGACTTCGTTTTTTTTTTTAGATATCAAACACGACGGTGACTTTGTTTTTTTTTTTAAATCTTAGACCATTTTAAGATATCTTTGCGCAAAGCGCCCTAAACGGGCGTCTACGGCGCCCTTTTTATCCGGCGCCCCTGGGCGATCACCCAGGCTCGCCCTACCCTAATGCCGCTAGTGATGAGGATGATAATTAAAACTAAAGTTTTTTTTAGCACATACCTATACTGCTGGTCTAAATGGGCTTTTTCGATTCTCTTATCTTTAGCCCTCCTATTTTGAAACCATATTTTTACTTGCGTTTCGCTTAGTGATAACGCTGAAGCAAGTTCACATCTGCATAAAAGAAATTATTATTAATGTTAGTTATTTTCAAAATAATAATATATTTTAAAGGTTTAATTATGAAATAAATAATATATTTCAATTTATATATTTTCAGTAGACCTAAAATAATTACGCAATTAATTAATAGGATTTGAATTTTAATGTAACGCCTGACCTTCTCGCCCGAGCAACGTATTCTCCTCTCGCATATTCCAATTCTAGTCGTAATGTCTGATGAGCTGAAAATGTAGTTCGCTGTCTTCTTGGCCTACTCTCCTTGCGTCTCCGTCGAGCCACTAGAAGAATAATATATTTTATAAAATGATTTTATAGACATAGTCTGACTTACATAATTCATATTGATAAATATTGTAGAGACCAACCCAATGTGCAAGGTTCTAACTGTTTACAGAATGGTGGTGGGCCCAACGTCCACTCAACGGAAAATATTTAAATATTTTCCCTTTCTCTTTCCGCCGAATTATAGAGAAAGTCCGTGTTGAGTGGCGAAACTCAACGCCGCGATTTGCCTCGACACCAGACCAAAGAAATAAAAATGTAAATTTAGGTAACTATTTCATTTCCTCGAGTGGGAATCAAACCCACATCCAGTCACATTTACAGTCACACTTTGCACATCGATTGTAAAACAAACTCGTATGAACGAATTTAACCAAGTTGCTTTAAATGTGCTTTAATCATTTAAAGAGCCCCAACTACAGTAGCATCTATTATCGCATCTAGATCTGCTGGCTATTGGAAGTAGATAAATATACCTACTTTTTATAACGTGGCAGACAACAACTTTTCTTTATTAAAGTCAGTTAGAAATTAACGATATAGTGAAAATGCACAATAAATATAGCAGTTTTGAAATTATTTTTATTACCTTTATTTTATTGGGAAATAAAATTGTGAATCGATCGCTTAAAATGACCCGATGAAGACTGACCTGAAGATTAAACCAAGCAAAAAAGCTATTTAATGCATATACCCACGTAAGTAGGTACATTAGACATTCTGCTGCAAAAAATGAATCTAAGGTTTCCTTCCGACTCTCAGCACAGGGAAGTGATTGTGTCCTGAGAGGAGCTTGTAAGAGCTCCCAGTCCATGCCATATTGTACGGAAGCTCAGTGAAACCTTGTGGGCGAGGGTGAATCACGATCATTTTAATAATCAGTTTGTAACCCTATACACGTATCGCGGTGACGCTATTATTATGTTATGAATATGAGTGGATCGGATTCCAATATTTTAAGACTTCCACGTTTTTTTGCATATTTTTTTAAGTAATACCTAAGTAGATAAGTAAATTTCTAATTATTATAAGTACATACTTATATGAAAAGATGACATTTTTATTTTGAATGAAAGATCTTATTTTTGGACCTTATTAGAAATTAAATTCTTATTAGATTAGAAATTAAAAACTCGTCTCCAAAACTCAGCGCAAAGCTAAGTGGAGAATGGAGAATTAATCTTAACCGAGAAAAAGGTAAAGCTGAGAATTTACTCTCATAGATGTATGTACAATGTATGAACTTATTCATTGCAATCATATCTATCAAAGCACAAGTATTACTATAAGGTAAAACCGGGTAATGGCGGTCAAGAGAGAGAACATAAATTCTTTTTGTGCTAACTCGAAGTATTTTTGTATTTATTATTTCAATTTTACAATTACGTACTGTTGCATAATTAGTTAATGATTTGTTGTGATCTCGAGCCTCTTCAGGTCTTTACTAAATGAAGAACAGCTGAACAGAATGGACAGCTTGTAAGGTTGTTGGCAGAACAACAAGCTGGGTTATAGGTATACTACAATGTAGCATGTGGGCTTATGCTGAGTGCTCAGGATACAATTACAAGCTTAGGGGATACGATCCTGAACTTTCAATCTACTTATGTCCCAACAAAGCTTGACCAGTATTACCAACCTAATGAGAATGACTGTTATTGTCTACTGTAGTATTCAATACCGGTCAAAATATGCCTAAATGATTTTTTAAATAGTAATTTGGTATACCAAATTTGTTAAACTTATTCATCTCAATTAAGGTGTTTAGTTAATTTAATAGACGAGAGAGAAAGAGTGATTTGTGAGTGTTAATTATTCTTAAATGATTACCCAATTTTATCATAAGTATTTATACACATATGATGTCATATAAGTATATAATGTCCACTTTAAAATTATCAATTAAAGTGAAAGTTCTCATAAATATTGTAAACCCTTTTATCTTTTACGGAAATCTCTATCAAGCAACTGTTCCCGGACAGAAGCACCGCACGCATAATACTTTACTAATGTCCGGTCCATTAGCGATTAATTTACGATCGAATGACCATCAATATTCAAAAAAGCGTGTGATTTTAACGGTAGTGTATTTTTTTTTAAAAAAATTGTATACTTATTCCTATAATTTGATGATGAAAAGTAAAATAATATTTTTTTATTAGCTTCGTCCTGTATGCCGAATATATCAGGTTAGGCAGAGGGAGATTTATGTTAAGAAACTTCCCATTTTCCGCATGACTCTGGAATCATTGAATTTTGATTGACGGAACTCAACGCCGCGCTTTTCCCTCGACACCAAAGCGAAGAAATTAAAAATCTAATTTCTTCGAGTGGTAATCGAACCCACAAACTGTCGTGTTTACAATCACATAAAACGTCATCATCATCATCATCGACAGCCATCTTTTGTCCACTGCTGGACATAGGCCTCCCCTAATTCTCGCCACCACATTCGATTCTCAGCTCTTCGGACCCATATTACGTAAAACATAATTAACTTTTAGTAGATACCTATACCTATGTGGGTACTTAATACGTAGGTAGGTAGTTTTTGCTCTAAAGAATAAAACGAAGAAGAAAAAGACAAGGTAACAATAATACAATCCTCACTAAATGAACAAAATAAGGAAAATTTTGTAAGAAATTCAATACTTCGCATGATCTCTGTCGTTAGACGGTGCGTGAGAGACCACTGTGTGTGGAGAATAAGTACTTACATCCTAATGACGCTTATAATGTTTCAAATTGTATGAACATAAAGACATTATGATTTTCCTCTTATATAGTTAGTTATATAGACATCATCATTTAGAACTAAGAATTTTACTCTTTTGTCGTTTACTAATGAGAAATCTCTCGTAAAAATATTATGTTTATTATATTAAAACAATTATCTAATTAGATTTTGACACTACATATTATATCTCGACAAAGATTAAACGTAAAATTGTTTCCCTTTATTCCGTTTTAATCTTTTGCGGGTAGAAAACGTTTTCTTGCCGGTAGAGAAGTCTTTAGCGCATTAAGAAGTTAATATCAGAGGCCAGTTATGGCGTAGGAGCAAAAACGTGTAACAGTGAATGTAACAGGTTGCGACTTCGATTCCCATCCCATTCAAGTAAATTAAATATTAAATATTTAAATTTCTACTTATTACCTAATGCTTTAAGAATTCAGCGAATAATGAGAAATACCAGCGTTGAACACCGTGAAACTAAAAAAAAAGTAAATATTAATCTTAGCATAAAATCTCTAAAGAGATTGTGGCTTTGGTCTAATTGATATAAAAATAAGGGGCGCCGTGGGAACAGTCAGCTGCGGTCGCATATGTAATTGGATCGGTGAGGGTGTAATCTGACTGAGTGTTGTCACATTAAAACATCACGCGCGCGATCGAGCTGAAACTGAGTGAAGAATTGATATTAATAAACACTTTTTTAATAAAAAGCTTCACGCTGTATCCCGCAGAGAGGGTAGGCAGAGGGAACTTAGACAAGACATTCCGTTCCCCAATTTCCGCCGAATTCTAGAGTTATATAAACACTTTCGATTGTGTTATTTTCATTTTATTAGTTATGTATTGGTTGTTTTATTTGTATTAACTTTATATTATCTTTTTAGGGTTCCGTACCCCATAGAATTTATAGATTCACTTTGTTGTGCGGAAATCTCTGCGGATGAGTCTGACTCGCACTTAATCGGTTTTCGTATGAAGATTGTAAATTCAATAAGTAGATGCATATACAAATTAATTTTATTTACTTTCTGTACCTCTAAAGTCTAAGTCATCTTTTTTACTAGCATTTCGAACTTTAATAATTGTTTTTTTATTAACAGAGTCAATCGCTTATTAAAATACTACAAACATTTATATTCCTCACCAACAACTGCACGATTAATTAAAAAAATAAATAGGAAACAATCTTCTCTTCGCATCTTTCAAAAAACCCGTGTCCATCCATTTGGCACCCCCCCTAAATCTGTATACTGTTGTTTGCGATTAAAAAATGATTGTGATTAATCAACAATACTAACAATACAATAATAGATCGTGTATTTTAGGGGATGCTACCCTTAATATTCATTAGCTAACCCCCTAATTACCGATTCGTTCGACCATAGCTGATGAGAGAGTACACCTGACTTGCTTACGCTTTCTTTATTTTCTAAGAGATATTGATATTGCAGAATCGCGCTCCGATAAATTTCAATTGGACGATAGAGCGTCTTGTATTATTGTATTGTATATTTAAGTATACATTTTTCATTGAATAATTTTTCTAGTATCTATTATTATGGCCATATCTAGACGTCTTTTATGGAGGAGGTCAGATTTTCTAGAAACATACTTAATCTATAATAATAATATATTATTTTATTTATTATATATATTTTTTATTCTTATGATTCCACTTCAAGCACGGCTTACTTCAGTAATTAATCGAACTCGTGAATGGTTCTGTCCTCACGATTTTTTAATACTCTTAAGAAATTTTAAATAGTAACTTTTTAAAACGTATCTGAGATGTAAGAGCAAGTATGAAAAAAAACAACTTCTTGTGGGGGCTTGTTTAAAATAAATTAACCCATTATCTCTCCAAACATAAACATTACATCTGTTGAATCACTATAGGTAAATTAACAAGTTAAGCACCAATTTTTTTATCAACCAATTTTCTAATAAAATAATATTAACCACATAATAATCATAACATCATTAAAAACATAACAAACGATTCAATCATTCGACAACAAATTATCGAAGCTTAAACGTTTGGATGGACACGTCGTTCGTCTCCCAAATCCCAATCCTCTCAAATACGATGTAAAACGAGGACGATACAAATTGCGGCTAATGTAAATCACAATGTTATGATTCCAGCGCGACGAGCGCACGTGCTCGTTCTCATGGAACCGCGAGACAACGGTAGATAAAGCTTTTGTAGGGTATATCAATACAATTTTGTTAATGTTTATTGTAAAATTTTCGAGTCTTTATATTTCTTGTATTATTTCTATATTTAAGTTTTGGATTTGGCGAAGCAACGTAAGCACTTCTTAAGAAAGTTCTGATTAAAATTATTTCAACCAATCAATTTTATTAGGGTTCTGTACCTCATAAGGTAAGAATGGAAAACTTTATAGGATAACTATGTTGTCCGTCTGTCAAGATCAAGCTATAATTAATATCAAATATTCAGGACTATGGTTCATTGACATGTAAAAAAATTCAAGCATCTAAATAAAAGCCGTGAAAAGATGAGCGCTTATGCATCGCGCAAATATCTACAAAATTACCTAAGCTAGTCTTTTATAAGTTGCAGGTACTTTCCGTTAACCCACAATCCTGAAATTGGTACTGAAACCTCAATGTGCGAATCCAGCTCTCATATGATCAGTTTTATTTTCTGTATTAGTTCTCTTGAACTTGGAAATTATTATTACTATTTATTTGAATTTTCATTACAGTATTTAGTAATTGTCTAGTTCACATTTATAAATACCCATATACTGAACAATTATTAAATGCGGCTTTCTTCGACATCTAACATTGTTATTAAATCTGTTAAATGTCTAATAGGTATATTATCAGTTAGAAGTAGGTAACTCTAAATTTTCACGTAAGGCTTTCTCGATTACGTAATTATTTAGTTAAATGTTTGGGTTTTTCTTCCAACAACGGTTCATTAAGACCCATTCATAATAAATAATAATATCTTAGCTATAGAAGTTATCGTATAGAAGATATGTTTACAAAAATTTCCTTCTTTCCTGCGCTTATATATCTGCACTCTAAAGCTAGACTGTATAGTTTTCATACCATCTTTGATGTTTGATAATTATTTAGTCCATCACAAATCCAATTAGTCCATCGAATTTCAGCACAGCGCTCGTAATTTTCGTTTCAGTTTCACGGACTATTGTTTCGTAATAGTTATAAGAGTTGAACAATGAGTTTTATAGCTGTGTAGGAGAACAGTGCTGGCAATTTTCATACGAGGGTGATTCTGAATGGGCTTCAGCTTGCCTGTATAGCGAGGCATCGAGTCGAAGCGCGGTAATCGCATCAGCGCGACGCCGCTGTCGCTTCGCCTTCCGCATCTACAAACTGGAAACCCAGACGTTTTTTAACGACGCGAAAAACCATTATGATTCTATTTTCAGAACAACAATACTCATTCTAATAAGCTTTGCTATGCTGAGCGGAAGAAAATGTTTAGGTGTTCTGTGGAAATTTCGCTTTTTATCGGATTCGCTCAAATTGTTATTTACATTAATATATTTATAAAGGTATATGAAGTAATGTAATGGAACAACCTGATTGTTAATAAATTAGTAGCAGATATGAAAAGTAGAAAACTTTCTACGGCGGCTGAAACAAAAATTGCTTCTGTTGCTAAATTTTTTTAGCTACAATTTATTAATTCATCATCATTACTTGGGACTAATTAAAGTTTTATGTATATTTTTGGTATGTTTGTAATTTCATCAAAACCATCAAATCCTCGTAGGGCACGAGATTAACGCAGACAAATGTACAAACAACATTTTTAAATACGAGTATACCTAAATATAGCAGTTATTGCAATATAAAAATAAATAAAGTCTGCTTAAAACTGAAAAAAACATATTTTTCATAACAATAACGAAGTAATTTTATATTCATAAAATATGTATACGGAAACATTACCTATATATATATATATATATATATATTTACTTATTACTATATAGACACAAGTGTCACATTTGCGAGACGTACATTTTAATAACATTAAACTAAAATATTTTTTTAAAAATCATTTTTGTTATTCCTTAACTACTAATTTAATTCTATACTACCTCTATATAACAAGTACCTACCTACAGATCTATAATATTTCACGACGTTATCTATACAGAAAATTCTACAAAAGTTTATTATAAAGAATATTCTATTGAATAAGTGCTCTATAAAAATAGAATTATTGTACAAATATAAGAAGAATTTTCCTGGAATATTTATATAAAGGAACGTCCGGCAAAGAGTTGAGTGAACGAGGATTAGGTTTGCGCAATACGGCTTATCTACATCGGCTGTCTATTAAACTTACTCAAAGTATTTTTCTAGTGATATTTTATTTAACAAACCATGACAGATATCTATCACTCTTTGATCTTACAGCTCCTTTGGTTGACAAGGATGTCCGTTTCTGTATTTTTTTTATAGATAAATATAAAGCTGGATACAGATAAAAAATATATTTAAGTAGCTTTTTAATATTCTCTTAGTAATATAATAAAATAAAATATTTTTTTAATATTTTATTTTATAATTTGTACTAGGTAAGTTAACTGTACAAAAATTCACAACATGGTTATCGTAATTTGAGAGTTTAATATCTCACGAAATAGCATAGTAACTGTAAAATTACAGTATATAGTGTTATAGATGAAAATATAATTCGACTCTATAAGATTCACCTACGCCATTTCTATATTTGTATTTACTATATATCATTTTCAAATGTAAGAAAGATAAGAGAATATGTAGATATATAGTAAGGAGATCTGACATTTTTGTATATTTTATGTAAAGCCTATTGTGTATTGCCTATTGCTTAAAGTATTTACGTAAAGTGTGGTCAACGTATAACAACAATGTTTAAAAAGATGACTGAAAGTTCAAAAATTGACGTTAAAAATATTTTTTTGTTGATGATACCTACATAGCAATAAAACAAAATTAATACAAAATTAATATTTTGTATTATTGCTATGATATTTTTCCGCCAATCTCCACAAGGAAATTTTTGTCAGTCTATTTTTCACGTTTACACAAAAACTACCTCATTGATTTCGATGAAACTTTTTATAATTTATTTCTTTTTTTTATTTTATTTTTTATTTCTGATGTAGGAAGTAGGAACCCTAGCAAAACAGTTAAACCATAATATATATGAATTTAACATTTTAAGAAAAACTTTTCTTTCAACGCTTTGAGCATGTTGTACGTTACGAAATCACGAATAGCATAAGAAAATTACGATGTATTTATACGAATTATAATAATATACCTACTCGCTTTGGTTACAGGATAGGTTTGAGATTCGCGAGCCACTCAACACACAATGTGAACAGAGTGTCTACTACATACATCGTGAAGCTAAAGAAAAGAACACCTGATCTGAAACCCAGAATCTTGAATGAACCTAACCTAGGTTTACTAGGTTTTTTTTACTAGGTTCACTAGGTAGGGTTTTTTTTTACTATAAATTTTTAATCTATGTAGGTAAAGTCTAGAGTAACTAAAGAATACAAGCAAATAAACAATAATTAAATATCGCCATCCAACCCTGATATCTTAGTAAGGTTCTATAAAATGTTCAACAGCAGTTATACCTAAATCCAAGCAAAAGAAACGCCAACCACCATGTCCACCCCGTCAACTTCATTGTTATCAGGGGTCAGTTTATATTAGGAATGGTAACAAAATATTTAAGATATTAACATTATTAAAAAATAAATAATTCAGTTTTTTTATTAAATAAACTTCTTATTATGTGTCGTTGGATATTTTAAATTTTCAATGGTATTTTTTATGCATTTTCCCTTTTTTGTTAAGTAAGTAACGAGAGTCGTACTAAGAAAGCTCATTTTAGGGACATTGAAAGCCGCGTTTTAGGTACATATCTAGCCAGGCTCGGAACAAGTTAATATTTTTTAATATAAACATTTCCCATATGTTTATGAAATATAACAGACTGAGATCCCAGGGTCCCCAGACCGAAGTCACTTTAGCAAAACTGAAAAATTGAGGGTTAATAGTTGTATGTAGTTATGACTGAATGCATGTTCTCCAACTTGAAAGTGTAAATAGGTAAATAGGCTTCCCTTTCATAGGTAGCGTAGCCAAATAACGGTATATCACAGTCTAGGAAGTGCTTGAGCCATCGGATTGAGGCAAGGTAGAGAAGTTTAATGTTTATTGTTTTCAATAATTAAAATTCCAATTTCATTAATAAATAAATACCTACTTACTTTTAAAATTTAATCATTTGTGGAAGGTATTTCGATACTTTTATACTTTCAATATTATAAGAGAATATGAGGCCGTCGTGGCGCGGCGGCACAAGAGTGTGACTGTAACGCAACGGTTGTGGGTTCGATCCTCACTCGAGGAAGTGAAATATTTATTTACGTTTATATTTCCATTCCTTCGCTCTGGTGTTAAGGCAAAGTGCGGCGTTGAGTTCTGCCACTCAACACGCAATGCCTCCAGCATTAGGTAGAAGAGGGGATCCGCTCCCCATTTGTCTTAAAACTAGGTTCCCTCTGCCTACCCTGCTGTGTGCGAGATACAGCGTGAAGTTGTTTTTTTTTATATTATAAGACCAAAGTGTTCGTTTGGTTGAGCTATTTATTATGTCGTTCTTATCTCATATAAAATATTGGTTCAAATCGAAAAACGCTAGTTCTATATGTCTAAGATGAATTTAACGGCAACTGTAAATTGTTGAGGTGGGCATTAACTTATATCCTACTAGCGACAATACAATGCTTAGTACCTACATTATTTTGATAAATCTCATAGAGTTCAGCCAGTTCATTACATTTTCTGATAAGTACTACACAACCTTATTATAATTTTTAATACTCACAAAAAGCAGCCAAACCAGCGCCGAATGCCAATTGCTGATGCGGCAATAACATGGGTCGCGGACACAACGGTAGTGGTGGAGGAGGCTGCCATATCGAAGAACCCTGGACAGTTTCCTTTCCTTCATTGTCACCAATTTCTATATCAGATGAAGAATCACTCTCTGACGCTGGATTCGTATCGTTAGCAGTTGCTTGATCCTCAAGATGACCATATATTCTAGCGAAGAATTTCCTCGGTGACGACGGCCTCGGTGCCTGAATGGATGTCTTCGATTTCTCATCATATGTTTCATCTGTCATCTTATTTATTTTAATTAACAATATCCAATTAATTTATCACTAATAGGTATATATTTTTTAACTGCACTGAATAAATTCAATTTGTAAGCGAAACCAAATTAAGTATTTCGTGAACCATGAACTTAATCCTAAATTATGTTTAACACGTGTAGCCCTGGTTAAGTGAACACGTGGATTGAACATCAGGTGCTTGTCTCGAG
>JAEBDU010003919.1:0-13827 GCA_016802625.1 Heliconius numata | reverse complement strand
AGGGAACAGACAGTGTCTATGTCTATGTCTGGTAATGTCAGATTTTCAGAAACTGTTGTATAATGTTGGGAAATATATAATTACAACGTCAAACAAATTTCTGCAAAAAATAAAAATGAATATATAGTATTCAAAAATACATATTAATTTCATATTTTAAAAATCGCACCAAACGCGTCGAATGTCATAGCGCCGCTTTTGACGTCAAGTCTGAATAATCTGTCAATACCATTGCATACAATACAAAGTGTCAATTCGTTTGTTTACCAAGCCGTGACGTCAATCGCTTTGTTAGGCGTTCAACAGTACGGCGGCTTGTCGTATTTTGTAGTTTTATATTTTCTAAATATTTATTACTTAACTTTAGTGTATTTAATTAGCATTTTTTTAATTATATTTTTCTAAATTTCGTCATGCCTATTCTGGGTGAAAGCGTAGAACGGAGTATCTTAACACTATATTACATTCCAACTGAATTCCAAAAGATCAGGCTTACTAGCTAATATCGAGTATATTAAAACTTAAAAACGCTAAAAACTCTTTTAATTATATAGTTTTTGACAATGTTGATTTTCGCCACTTAATAGTCAATGTCTCGAATCTTTGACTTAAAGCTCTAACAAAAAACAAAAAGAAATATTTATAAATTTGTGCTTTTTACAGTTTTAACTTAGCAAAACAATTATAATTAGGTATATATATATGTACAAATATACACTCGTAGCAGCTATTCCTTTTAAAAGAAATTGCAAATGAAACTTTCCTTTGTTCCTTGTGTTATTAACGAAGTTTTCTCTCCCGAGAACCACGATTTTTAAGAAACCACTCCCAATACTGAATCGGAATGGAATTTTAACCGGAAAAACTTTCTTGGAAGAAGAAAATGTCAGCAATTACGTACTATTTTTCATTTAAAGCTTAGGTAAAGTTTTAAATTAGCTAAGGTAAAGTTTCTAAAGAATATCTATGTATTTTGTGTAGGTATAGGTACGTATAAGATTGTATGTAATTAAATGATTTTGTCCTTTTAAAATAAATGAAGGGGCTTATCAAATAAATATTCTGACATCAAACTATTAATAATTATAAAGTAAACAGGGTGCGGACCTAGCTTTATAGCTTCGTTATTGCTTATTTTGATGTTATTCCGCAATATTTTATATAGTACGGCGTTGAATTCCGCCACTCAACACATAATGCCTTCAAAATTCGGCAGAAAGTGCGGAACACTTAACATTAGCATTTCCATAGCATTAATATTAGGTTCCCTCAGCTTACCCTGCTGTGCGGGGGATACAGCGTTTAATTTAGTAAAGCATTATTCGTCTATTCGCTAAACATGGTAATATTTCGCACCGTTTTTCTATATCAATATAGGAATTTCGAAAGGCACGAGACTGGTAATTGGATGGGTAGGAAGGGCCAGTCATGCGGCAACCCCAGTACCGCCTGGTTGACTTTGAGCGGCCAATTTATTTCACCGACAACCCGAGTGCCGGTGCTAAATTATTTCTTTCCTGGATAATCAATATTAGTCAAAATATATAATAATTGCGGAGCTGAGAGTGATTCATATATAAATAAATAATAAATACAAATAATTACTTTTTAATACCTAAATGATGTACTATCAGTACATTATATTGTTAAATCGAATCTAATTAATTTTACTAACTGCAGTATTCATCCTGATTTTCACGTCTGAATAGAAATTTTGGTGCATCCTTACACTCTATTCTACATGTCAAATTTCAACTTTTTTATACAATACCAGCGAACCGCCCGCGGCTTCGTCCGCTTGTACTATGTAATTATATATTTTTTATCTGAATTACTTTCGAATTTAAAACAAACACTTATTATGTACCAATATTGTTTTACCATACCATTTTTATTTATATGAAACAAACAGGGTTAAGGTATAATTGCAAAAACATAACAGTGAAAGCTGCATTTAAATCGGTTAAGCCGCTTCTGAGCTTGGACAAACGCACAGACAAACAGACGAAACATTTAAAATAAGCTTTGGGTTCTATTACATTAATAAATACTCCCGACAATAGATTTTCTCATATGTCTTCCACGTGTAGACAGTGATGAGTTACAGTTCTATCATATGTACTCGCATAGATAGATAGGTTAGACAATTTGCATACATTCCAGTTCTGTCAAAGTTACTTCATCATTATCTATCTATTTATCTATATCTTCATCTTCAAAGGTCAGTTCAGCTAAATAGAGCTATCGAAAGGATGGGTCACGTTTCTTCGCTCGTCAGAAGAAACATGGTGCCTTGTAATACAAGCTTGCACTGATATTGGCACGTACTCGTATACTGTTCATAATAAAGTGAGGTTTTTGCCTTGGGTTTTACGATGGCTTACAATGTGGGCGGATCTGCATCATTTATTGTGAGCCTGAATATAAAATCTGGTAGTAGTTGCTGGGATTGCAGTTTTTCGTTGTGTTGCACGAGTATGTAAATTCACATATCGTCGGCTTATAGTGTAAGCCTGCTACAGTGTGTCCAGTAAATTTTAAGGCTAACAGCTTTTTTTAAAAAACTATGAGTGTATTGTAGAAGGTTTTTACTATTTTGAAAATTCATTTGTTTTTTCTACTATATGAAAAAGTTTAGATTTTATATTTTTTCACTCTTTTGAATGATATAAAAATGTACGAGTACATAACGACAAAAAATAAATTTAGCAGTTTTAGATAGCTATATATGGAGAAATAGACTTTTGTTTAAGAATTATGTTTGTTTGAAAAATAGACTCTTTCGTTAACATTGTAAGTATTAAAGGAAAATATCGATGACATGAGAAGAATGAAGTCCAGAAAGTACATAATATTATATTTTTATGTAGGTTCGATTCCTACTCGAGGAAATGAAATGTTTAATATTTTTATTTCTTTGCTCTGGCAACGAAGCAACGCGGCGCTGAGTTCTGCCACTCTACACGCAATACCTTTAGATTTAGGCCGAGAGAAGGGCACTGAAGTGTCTTAATAGAAACGGAGTGTCTTAACACTAGGTTCTCAGATTCCCTCTGTCTATATTGCTATGTGCGGGATACAGCATGAAGCAATTATGCTATTTTATATTTCGTTGAGTACAATTATAATTTAAATTAGAATATTTTCGAAGATTTTAGGCTGGCTTTTTCATCATCTTCATCTTAAGATAATATTTTAATGTAAAACTACTTTAGCTTGCCTGTAAGTCTAGACTTATGTATAAATCCTAATGTTCATAGAGCAAACCTGTTAGTTATATTTTCACTGAACCTATTGTTGTTATCGTTCTAAAAACAATTATGTCCATAAAAACATCGCCTTGTTTACATACATGTGTATATGACCCATACTTATCACTTATGTATTGTATAATCAAAGAAAATATATATAAAAAATTTGAAATTTTTATATATCTTTCCAAAAATTATTTAATTGGTTAATATAAAAAAAAAAAAAATTTACATTTATTTACAATCTGTATTTAATATTTTTATGGAGACTAAAATGTATTTATTATATTAAAATGTGCTTCGCGCTTGCTTAGAGGGTTTTTATAATTGTTTGACAAATATTTCATTTATATAACTGTAAATAGAATATGTAAAAATTTTGTGGAGAACATTCTATGAAAATTGTAAACAATCATAGTCTTGGAATATTTCATTTCTAAGAACTTGCGTATACGACGTTACCTAAGCTTCTCAGACAGCTTCGATAAAGTCAGCCTGTTATCAAATCCAAGTAGTATGAGCAATGCCACTTTACGAGCAACTCTATTAAGAAATATTTCACAGCCATAAATATTATATATTTCATATTGTAAATTCACGAATGCTATAAGATTTTAACAAATTTTTATATTTTGTAGATATTAATTAATTTTTAATTTTATCTATTCTTTATTATATTTCTATCAAAATATATATAGTCATATTTTTTATTATTGGTCTAAATACTTATATATAATTTGAATAAATAAACTTTAATACAAAATATATATTGTTTTGCAATTTGCAACTAAAATTTTAACTAATTTCTCACTGCTTAGCAGAAGACTGACCCACGAAACTCAGGCGGAGGTTTCGGAATGTGTCCATGTGCACTAATAAATGGATCGCTATCGTAGTCGTAGTCAAGGAGCTTATACAGACGACGAGAAGAGGATTTACCGCCTTTCTGGCAATATGGAGCATTAGCTGGATTGTAGAAAAAAGTGCTTCCAAATAATCCTGTTAGAGGATATTTTTTGTTTAGATACAAATGACTATCATCATAATAATCAGCATCATCAGAGCCTGCATAGTCAAATTGAGGACCTGGAGATCTTGATTTTCTTGAATGTTTAACGTTTGCTGAGTCCAGTTTAGATTTCCAATATGACCAGAATTTATTTGATGATTCCGTGGACTTTAAAGGGTATCCTGTGAGAGGTAATGGATGGTTCAAATCCTTTGTTTTTATGCATTTTGAAACGTTTATCACAATGAAAAATAATATACAATAAATTAGTCTTTTAATGTTCATTTTAACTCAACACAATCATATTCTTGTCACCCACAATAACAAATGTCAGCTTGGATTTGATAACAGGTTATGGCTTTATCGAAGCTGTCTGAGAAGCTTAGGTAACGTCGTATACGCAAGTTCTTAGAAATGAAATATTCTAAGACTATGATTGTTTACAATTTTAATAGAATGTTATCTATAAAACAAAAAAAATACAGTCGAATCGATAACCTCCTACTTTTTGAAGTCGGTGATTAAGATTTTCTATTTTGTGTTATACTCATATAAATGAAATATTTGTAAAACAATTATAAAAACTTTCTAAGTAAGCGCGAAGCACACTTTAATGAAATAAATACATTTCAATCTCTAAAAAAATATTTAATTGAAATTGTTTAACTTCTTCTTATATTAATGACCCAATTTAATATTTTTTTGAAAGAGATATAAAAAAAACATATTTTTAATATATATTTTCATTGATTATACAATACCTAAATGATAAGTATGGGTCATATACACATGTATGTAAACAAGACGATGTAATTAATATGGACATAATTATTTCTAGAACGATAACAACAGTAGGTTCAGTGAAAATATAACTAACTATATAATAATAGGGTTACATTAACAAATTTCAACAACTTGCTCGTTTATCTACAAGGTACTGTGGCTTGCTCTATGAACATTAAGATTTATACATAAGTCTAGATTTACAGGCAAGCTACAGTAGTTTTATATTAAAATAATAAGATGACTATAGCCGAAAAGGCAGCCTAAAATCTTCGAAAATGTTCTAATTTATATTATAATTGTTCGGAACGAAATATAAAATAGTTTAATTTAACTTCATGCTGTGTGTATCCCGCACATAGCAAAATAGGCAGGGGGAAACTGGGAACCTAGTGTTAATACACTCCGTTTCTATTAAGACACTTCGGTGCCCTTCTCTCGGCCCAAAAACTAACTTAACTTTTTCATATACTAGAAAAAAACAAATCAAATTTTCAAAATTGTAAAAATCTTCTACAATAAACTCATAGTTTTTTAAAAAAGCTGTTAACCCCTTTAAAATTTACTGGACACACTGTAGCAGGCTTACACACTAAGCCGACGATATGTGAATTTACATACTCGTATATACACAACGAAAAACTGCAATCCCAGCAACTACTACCAGATTTTATATTCAGCATCACAATAAATGATGCACATCCGCCCACACTGTAAGCCATCGTAAAACCCCAAGGCAAAAACCTCACTTTATTATGAACAGTATACGAGTACGTGCCAATATCAGTGCAAGCTTGTATTACAAGGCAAGATATTTCTTCTTGATCGTCAGAAGAGGTCTTGGCTGAGGCGTCGCGAAGCTTGTTACACGAATGTTGGGAAACGTGACCCATCCTTTCGATAGCTCTATTCAGCTGAACTGACCTTTGAAGATGAAGATATAGATAGATAAATAATGATGAAGTACTCGTAGCTTTAACAGAACTGAAATGTATGCAAATTGTCTAATCTACCTATCTATTTATACGAGTACATATGATAAAACTGTAACTCATTGCTGTCTGCACGTGGAAGATATATGAGAAAATTTAGTGTTGACAGTATTTATTAATGTAATAGAACCCAAAGCTTATTTTAAAACGTTTCGTCTGTTTGTCTGTGCGTTTGTTCAAGCTCAGAAACGGATTAACCGATTTGAATGTAGTTTTCACTATTATATTTTAGCAATTATCCCTCAACCTTGTTTGTTTCATATAAATAAAAATTTAGTGTCTCAATATAACGTATTGTATGCGACAATATTGCTACATAATAATTTTTTTGTTATCAATTGGTTGAAATTTTAGTAAGTATGTATATTGCCATAAATTAATAATTTTATTAGATTACGAAAGTCATTCAGATAAAAAATATATAATTACACAATATAAGCGGACGAAGCCGCAGGCGGTTCGCTGGTGTTGTATAAAAAAGTTGAAATTTGACATGCATAATCTATTATGTAAAAATGCACCAAACAGTGATTTCTCGAAATTTCTATGTAGACGTGAAAATCAGGATGAATACTGCAGTTAGTAAAATTAATTAGATTCTATTTAACAATATAATGAACTGATAATACATCATTTAGGTATTTAAAAGTAATTATTTGTATTTATTACTTATTTATATATGAATCACTCTCAGCTGCACAATTATTATATATTTTGACTAATATTGATTATCCAGGAAAGAAATAATTTAGCACCGTTCCTCGGGTATTCGGTGAAATAAATTGGCCGCTCAAAGTCAACCAGGCGGTACTGGGGTTGCCGCATGACTGGACCTTCCTACCCATCCAATTACCAGTCTCGTGCCTTTCGAAATTCCTATACCTATTTATATAGAAAAACGGTGCGAAATATTACCATGTTTAGCGAATAGATGAATAATGCTTTACAAAATTAAACGCTGTATCACACACACAGCAGGGTAGGCTGAGGGAACCTAATGCTAATGTTAAGTGTTTCGCACTTTCTGACGAATTCTGAAGGCATTGTGTGTTGAATGGCGGAACTTAACGCCGTACTTTATTAGATATTGCGGAATAACATCAAGATAAGCAATAACGAAGCTTTAATAATAAGACAATTAAAAAATAACAATTGTTATATCTCTATCGATATCAACCTCCGTCTGAATGTAAATAGAGTAAGAAAAATACGATGAAATTGATAAAAATCTGTTACAAATATTGTTTGTTTACTCGACGGGATACAATATAATATTGTCAATGCATTTCTTTATCAATGAAATGAAAAAAAGTACTATGAATATGTTTTTACGAGTAAGTACATAGTTAGTTATAGTTATTATCGTACATTTTAGATCATAAAAGTTGAAGCTTTTCTGGACTCCATTCTTATATATATAGACAAATCACGGCGTTAAGTTTCGCCACTTAACACGCAATGTTTTGTAAGTTGGTTAAAAAGTGGTCAACAGAGTGTCATAACACTAAGCACTCGTCCCCTCTCACCTTGCTACACGGAAACAACAAACCTTTAAATCATAAAAAAATAAAACTTTAATATTAGATACTTAAATTTCTTATATAGTTGAAACACGGTTCAATTTTACTTCATATCATTTTTATACAGTCGAAACACAGTTCAATTTTACAGAATCCGTTTTAAAATTTAAAGCGCGCACAATATAGTAAAATTCCAATTCCAGCATGAATTATGGAAGTGAAGAATAAGGAATATTCCAGTCACAATTCTACATACGAGAACGGGAGCCAGTACGAGAACGGGTGAAATGAACGAGCTTATTCGCCGTTTGACGCGGAACGCCATCTGCGGAATGCAAAACTCGACAAAGACGAATCAGTGCCAACTAACAATGAAATATTCTCCAGTCTCCAGAGATTTGCTCTTGAATCTTTATGGATATTTAAATATGTTGTTTTTGGTTGATTTCATAAGTCATTTTATATTACGAATAAACTTTTTTATGTGTGTGTTTGTGTGTGTGTGTATGTATGTTTGTCTATGTCATCATCATCATCATCATCAACAGCCATCTTTTGTCCACTGCTGGACATAGGCCTTCCCCAATTCTCGCCACCACACTCGATCCTCAGCTCTTTGGACCCATCCGCTACCCGCCAGCCTCTATATCGTCGGCCCATCTGGCAGGGGCTATATATTTGTCCATGTGTTTTACAATAATATCACCAACAGGAAAACACATCACTATATATTTTTTATTTAAGGTTTACGCTGTATTCTGTACCCACAGCAGGGTAGGTAGAGGGAACCTGGGAACCTAGTGTTACAAATATCTAATGTTTTCATAATATTTTTTTATTATATTTGCCTGCACATAATGGATATATAGATATTTTTCCAAATATTCGAGTTATAATTATAGAGACAGGCATGGCGCAGCAGGATAGCGTTTGACTGTAAATCTGGGTTCGATTCTCGGAGTTCTAAATTAGTTTCATGACCTCGCTCTGATAAAAATATAAATTCAGTTATTCATTAGAAATATCCCAATAACACACGCTAAAGAAAAAATTGGTGACAAAATTGGGCTGGCTGTGATACATTTTAATTAAATTTCTTACTCTATTTTAACTGGGTCTAACGAATAATCCAATTTTTCAGAGAGGCATTGTCGATGCACTTTTACCCTGTCGCACTGTAATTGGTGTCTCGCGTGCCGACGCGACGGTGGGTTTGACAGCTTGTGCCTTAACTGAGAACGCATCGTAGCGGATTTGTTTTAAGGCTGAATTACTTGATGAATTACTGCTTGGTTTCTTTTAGTTTTAAGTTGTAGTTAATTTAAAACTATAAAATATAGTAATTTTCTATATATTCTATACTATAAGCTTTTTCTAAATAAGTAATTCTTATACGGTGAGGCCATTCACCACTGATGACTGATTATTACGATGATATTTCTTAAAATATTATGAAAACTTACTTATATTATAAGTCAAGTAAAACATAATTATTTTACTATAATTAGTTTTTTATGAAGAGTAGACAAATTTATTAATGTTCCCCATAAATATTTATGAGGATATTTACAAAGTTTGAGAAACATATCCACAACTACTAGCTGAAAAGTCAAACCTGGTAGCAGCATATTATATGAACATACTACAAAATAATAATAAACGACATAAATTCGAAATTTCCCCACTTAGCATTCAAGACTTTAAACTCATTGTAATTTTAACCTTAAAGCCATAGTAATAAAAGCCTATTCACCTTCCTACAGCACACAATACATACGTATGGAAGTAACGAGGGAACCAAATGATAGTTAATTGTTCCGATGGCCCGTCGCGTCGCCCGGGAAACGTAATTACCGTCGAATCCGGTAATTAACGGGGTCCGCCCGGCCGTCCCACATCCGTGAAACTGGAATTGTGTTACGATTGTGTACGTTATACTGACAAATTTAATATCCGGGTGAAAATTTTGTTATATTTGGTAGGTTTTTAATGTTATGCTAGTGTTTTTTTACTATTCTCATTAATTGTATATTGGTTTTAATAGTAATGGATTTTTTTTATTATTAAACGCACTATAATTCTATTATAAGTAATAATAGTATTTGAGGCCAATCGTGGTGATCGGCACAAACTTGTGACTGAAAACCGACAGCTTGTGGGTTCGATTCCCACTCAAGGAAATGAAATATTTAATATTTTCATTTTATCGCTCTAGTGTCGAGGCAAATTTCGGCGTTGAGGTCCGTCTTAACAAACAATACCTCCAGAATCCAGAAAATGAGAAGCGGAGAGTCTTTAGGCTCCCTCTGCCTATCCTACTACCCTACTGAAAGATACAGCGTGAAGCTGAACAAGAGTAGATAAATATTCAAAAGGACCTATACATATAATATAGATAAATTTAAAATAACAAATTAAATTAATTATTTCCCAACATACCTATATATGTTATTTATAAACAAACAGATGGCGTCACTACAAGATCAGTGGGTGTAATTTACAATATGTACAGCTATAAATAATCATCAATGATATCCATGCATCACGCCGCCCACGCGCGGTATTTTCAGATTTCCATGCACTTCACACGTTATCAGGAGCATGTATCAATATTGTTTGATATTTAAAAGGGAGGCTTATATTGTGTATTATAAAATAAACTTTCGTGGCCAGTCGTGGCGACAGGTTGTGGGTTCGATTCCCTTTCGAGGAAATGAAATATTTAATATTTTCGTTTCGTAGCTCTGGTGTCAAGATTTCGTTGAATTCCGCCACTCAACACGCAATGAGTGAAATACTGAAACCTGTTACTCATATCTTGCAAAAGTTTTCTAATATAATTATGTACATATCAAAAAATATAATTAGACAAATATTGAAAATGAATCCAAAATACTCCATCCGTTTAAGAATCTTAGACAGAAAATAACACAACAGCCATATTGTGTGTGATGATGAGAAAATAGTCAATTACTTCGTCCGTAGCGACTCGTGTATTCGTTTTATTCTTATTTTACGATATACGGTCCCACCGGCCTAACCCTTCGGCGCTCGACCCAATAAAATCAAATGACGAACCGTACAATTAACCTTCGCCCGATGAAGATCTAAATGTGGGCTCGAGCAGCTCAGCTTGCGTGTGCTGGCTGTGTGTGACCTTAGTATGTTACGTGGGGTATTCTGAGATATGGCTTTACGTAAATAAGGAAATGTTATATTCAATACCAGCGATATGACCTGATTTTGCTTAGGAATAATATGAATGAATTAAGAAGACATTTATATAAAAAACCGGCCAAGTGCGAGCGGAATCGCGTAACGAAGGGTTCCGTATATTTACCTATAAAAATCGCTAAAAAAAAACACATTTAGTGTTCTCTCTGCTCCCATTCCTTCCCTCCCTTTACCTTCCATCCCTTAAATAGTCATTTTATTCTATTTTTAGTATTTATTGTTATTGTGATAACGGAAATACATGTATTTCTCGAAATTTCAACTGTCTAACGGAATGGTTCATGATATACAACCTGACGATTGACGGACAAACAGACAGATGGTCGAACAATGGAATGTCAGTAATAGGATTTCGTCATACCCTTTGCGTATGGAACTCTAAAACTGGTGTACTTTTATTGCCTAAACTATCTGTTTAGTCATAAAAGACCCAAAATTTTAAAATATTTGATAAATGTAATACTCCTAGAATGGCATTAAAAATAAATTATGTTTAAAATAACTATAAAACACGAAAATCGTTTACCACCTAAAGTTTAAAACAACGTTCCATAGTTGAGCTTTGAAGCGTCTGTTGGACGCGGTCAAACTTTTAACTAATACATTGATATTAGTTGAAAGTTTAACCGCGTCCAACAGACGCTTTAAGCTCGACCGTTAAATATAATAAATAGAATCTCTTGCACCATATATTGTACCAATTTCGACGTTGATTAATAAGAATGGTAGTAGTGGTCAGAGCTCTTGAACGGTTTCAAAGAGGAACGGATTCGAATTTCACTACCTTCATTTTTAGAGTTCCGCACCTCAAAAGAAAAAACAAAAACCTTGTAGCATAATTTTGCTGTCCGTCTGTCAAGAGCAATTATCTTGAGATCACGCGGACGTATAAGACTGCAATAATAATCAAATATTTAGGTTTACGGTCCCTTAAAGCATAAAAAATAAGCTTCTTAGTCAACGCAAACAAAAAATACGAGCATTTATACATTTTTTTTGCTGAATTTTTCATGAAATTCGCCGCGTAATCAAAACCTATAGAGTACTTCCCTTGGGGTCATGAAATCTGGCACGAAGTAATAACTTACAATATAAATAAAGGGCGTCCTACACTACGCTTGCCTAAGTGCGGTCTTCACTCTAGCACGTATCAGGTCCATCGACCCTGTAGCACGATGGACAGACGATTTAAAGAAGGTGGCACTAGATGGATGCGAGAAGTCCAAGACCATCCCGTGGTTGGAGTTTGATGAGGGAGGCCTACGTTCAGCAGTGGACGGCCATAAGCTGATGATAAATAAATAAAAGAAAAAACCCGAAAAGTATAAGTAAGCTTTTCGGCCTGCGCCATGACCTGCCTCAATATATAAATAATTTACCAAATATGTAGATAAATGTGATTTAAATATTTCACATTATCTCTCTCAATGGCTGATAACAATCGGTTTATTTATAATAGTCATACTATTTACATTAAATAAATATTCATTTATTTTTATTTTTGTGTGGAATTTTATTACGCTATAGAACCTTAGTATTATAATAATACATTTAATTAAATTGTTAAATAAATAATGTTTTTTTCTTAAAAAATGGTTCTTGGTAAGTCGATATTAAAATATTAAAACATTATTAAAATATTCTTATTGGATAATACAAAGGAATACCTACTAATTAGCTCCCGACTCAAAAAGATGTGTATTATAAGTTTGTATGTTTGTATTTCCGTAGCTCCTGAATGAATGTACCGATTTGAGTGCGGGTTTTTTTATCAAAAGCCGTGTTCATCGCAGAGGTTCTTCAGTATGTTTTATGAAAATGGGACAGGCACTTTTTCTAACAATTTTAAATTTTCTATTATATATAACACAAAACATGTTTAAAATAATAAAGGCAGTATACTAAGTCAGTAAGACAGTACTAATTAACCGATAAATTCGGCGGAAAGTGGGGAACCTGATGTCTTAACACATGATTCCCTCTGCCTACCCCGCTATCCAGCACAGATATAGCGTAAAGCTGATTTAGTGAAAGTTAATGTGGGAATATTACTATATTTTCTCAGCTTACAACATAAAATATTGTAGATATAAGAAGATAATAAAATAACATTTAAATAGACTTTTCAAGAAATGTTTTCTGACATTATCAATATTACATTCGTAACGGAAACAACGTATCAATCAAATTTCAATAACTCGAGAACATTTCCAACTTGAAGATATAAATGGAATAATATAAATGGAACGTCCCACAGAAAGAAACGACATTCTCTTTTTTCCTCGATTCGTAGCTTCAAAACCACTCAATCATTAATTGAAATCAGCCAAATAAATCTCGCCGTTGATATTCATTGAATATAAGGGTTCCTTATTGACGCAAAATAATTGTATAGGTGTATCGATCTATCTTTTATACGTTATTTTGAATCACTTTTCTTAATTTTATCCAGCTTCGCGGAGTGTCTCATGTTTTAGGAGTAAGTTACCACCAAAGCTGGTCACAAATAGTATATATATACTTCATTATTTATCTATATTATAAGAATTTTTTGGTCATCTTCACGCATCTCTACATTATCTGGTTTAAGCAGAAAAATTTGTCCATACATTTAGAGATAAACTGCGAAATAAATTGGGAAATGCGCGAAATGCATCGTCGCACTCTTTCTACATAGACTATACAAATATTTTTATATAAATCAATTTATATCAATTTATATAAATTAAATGAAATTTTAATTTATACGAAAACCAGCTTTTATGCTTTTACTAATGTACGCTGCAAAATCCATCTTTTGTATTTTAAGAATTAATAATTAAAGAAAGGGTGGGCGGTACTCGGAAAAGTTAATTATCATGAAAACTGCTTATCATTTACAAGTATAAAGCTTTAAATTATAACTATCTACTGTTCTTAATAGTAGATAGTTATAATTATTTTTTAATTTTTTTTTACTATCTCCAACATAAAGACAACGTAATTTCAGTCACTCCGTTCATCATTTTCCGTCAGAATTTACTACAATGAGTGTTGAG
>JAEBDU010003908.1:0-11898 GCA_016802625.1 Heliconius numata | reverse complement strand
CTTGAAATATTTTTAAATTAACCGGCTGTAAAGCTAACGATCCGGGCTAAAGTTGGACTAGTTAAAACGACCTAGATTTTTCCATCGAACTTGGTGCATATTCTGTACACTGTATAGGTACATTGTCTTGTCGCATGCACCTAATGAACGACCTAGTCGTTTTTTTTTTCGAGAAACGCTAACGCATCGCATCGCTATTTTTCGCACTTTCACTGTACGTGAATTGCTTTAACGTCGAAAGCAATGAATTAAATTAATTTTAAGTAAAAATACGTTACTACCTATTTATTAAATACTAAAAAGAATAATTTAAAATATTTGAATGTACAAAAGGCTGTGGGTAGGATAAAGAATATAAAAATAAATCGTAATTCTATCTCATAAAATAAACTATATTTTTTATTGTTTTTTTGTATTATGCATGCATTTTATCATGCATTTAAGCAATGTTGTATTTAATTTGATATGAAAATGAATTTACACAATAGGTTACAACACAGTAGTAAAACATAGTAGTGAGAAATTCTTAAAGCATTTTGTAATATTATTATTCAATTAGTTCCAAACATAGAAGTAACAATCTCATATTTTTTAAACTATACATTTTAATAATTATGACAAAAGATACATTTTATAGAACTCTTTTATTCACTTTATGATTAGAATGCAGTTGGGATGAATTATTTTCATTCCCTTGCTTTGATAACAATATAAAGCATGGTGTTAAATTCTGTCAATTGATACTCACTATCCCAAATTGGGTGGCATATGGGAAACAGAATCTTAACCTAGGATTCCTCTCATAAATAGATAAAAAAACCATTTCAAATGCAGGCCATTCTGTCTCAATTCTATATTTAACCTATTTTACAGGTGAAAATGGAACAGATAAATTTAGATCACTCAATACAAATTCTATGTTACTGCTATCATTTAGATTTACTTTTAGTATAGTATCAATTATTATAATCAATTAAAAATATAACCTATGTTATTTAGAATAGATTAATTTGATAAGATAAAGCTGGATGCATAATTTTATCCTATGAAAAATTACTATGATGCAGTTGTGGAGCAGTGGGCATTTGACTGTAAATGTTTGTTGTGAGTTTTATTCCCACACAGGAAAGGAATTTGTTATTTTCATGATCTGGCAAGACAACACAATGTGGGGTGTCCGCTTTTCAACTTGCTACATATGCCCTGAATTTGGTTAGGAAGTAGAGAAGGGAGTGTCTTAACAATAGATTATACCTAATTACCTTTCTGTATAAGGTTAAAGATGGATGCCTAAAAAAATACTACTGTATTATTTAAATGTAATGACTCTAGTTCCATAAACTTATGAACTCATTTACAAAATCACAAACAAATATCAGATAAGACTTTATATTATAAAATAAATATTTTTCTTACACTTTGCAAATGTCAATGCTCTACATTTTTTATCTTGTTAGCAGAGGGAAGAAATCAAAATACTTCATTCCCACAATTGAGAATTGAACCCACAACTGTTGCAAAACAGTTGTATTCAAATACTGTGCCGCTTAGCGTCTACTACACTATAAAATTTACATAACAATAAAATCAGCATTAATATTAGTTTAATTTTAATTATCTCATGTTATAAAAAAATTTCTTGCTGAGTTATATTATAATTTTTAATATCTTTTATTTAACCTTAGATATTTTGCAATAGTTTTGAATGAATATTATAACTTAAATTTTAAATATAATATTTTATTCCTAAATAATATAATCTAATTAAGATAAATAGAATATAAAATGTATTTTTTTTTATAAAAGTCAATGTATAATAATAAACTAGATTTTATGCTTTGCATATACAGTAAAAAATATATAATTTTAAAAATGATATCATAGTTATATCATGCTAAGTTTATTAATATTTGCTGAGACAAAATTAGTTCTGTTTTATTTCATTTCATCAAGTAATATGCTGCGTCTCTTAGTTTTGGTAATTAAAAACATATATACATACATACATACTCACTTTACTCGTTTTTTTGCTAACTTTGTATACTGTATCAAAGATGTCATAATAGACAACCGAAGATGTTAAAGTCCAGTTTTTCTTCTTTTTATAAAAGAAAATTGATGACAAGAAACATTGAAATGAAATTTAAATGTAATGTACCTACTGCATCCAAAAATTCTCTAAAATAATTTTCAGCTATATCACCTTCATGCTGTATCCTGCACACAGCAGAGTAGGCAGAGGGAACCTCCTTAAAGACACTCCGTTTCCCACTTTTGTCGAATTTTCGAGGCTTTGCGGTTGTTCAAGTGGCGGAACTCAACACCGCGCTTTGCCTTGTTACTAGAGCGAAAAAATTAAAATATTAATAAATAATCATATATTCCTCCGAGCGGGAATCGAACCCGAAACTGATGCATTTACAGTCACACGTTAGTGCCACTGCGTCGAGACGGCCACTAGCCGTAAATTAAAGCTAGTAAACTATTCAAACCTTAGTAAATTGATTCTGAATAGCTATTTGAAGAAGAGACGTTTATAATTATTACTATAATGTTATTACAAGTGTTATATATTATTAATAATTGTACAATAGTGTTATAACAACATTTAATGAATTGATGATATTTAACTTTCAATTGACGAAGGTTTGAACGAATGGAATAATATTTATCATATTTAATAATAATTTTATTAGATAAATCAAATAATAAAATTTTAGTCTACTACGACGGCTACTCTTTCTGTCTGTTTCTTTTAAAAAATATTTATGAAATATATTAATATTTGTTATTTTTCTTCAGCATTCGAACACGGAGGAGGGTCGGCGCGGGGAGGTGAGCGCGGGCGCCGGCGCCATGTGGATCAGCGCTGTGGAAAGCTCCATACTCAGCTGGGAGGCAGTAAGTAGCTTTTTGAAAGAAAATCTAAATACCTCTTTTTCTCTTCCGCCTCGTCCACTGTCATCAACCTCTTCATGACTTCCGGGAGGTCCTCTTGCCTTTTAAGTGACCTTCCTCCAGTTTCGAATGTCAACCGAGGTCTTCCCCTACACCTCGACTAGCTACCTAAACGTCTTGCTGTATAATAATTATATTTATAATAATAATTAATTAATTATTGCCAATAATTATGTTTTTTATTTTTTCAATTGAGGAAAATCTACTAGGTATTTTATGTAAATCAATAAACGACATTACGATTAATAAATATTTATACTATTCGAAACGCCTCAACTAAAGAACAGATGCTATAGCTTTTAGTAATTCAAAAGGTATTCATTAAGATAAATGTTAGCAAATTTTACATTAGCAGGCAAGGAGAGGTAGAGAGAAGTAGGTCTAGAGATATTATTTTTTATTTATTATCCATTGCATATTAGGTGGACTATAATGTTGCATTTTGTTTTTATCTATTTTTAACCCGTCCGTCTTCTTCTTCTTCGTGTCATATGATTGGATGTTTAAATTGTGGTTTGCCAATGTTTAGCCACACTGATTGCATTGTCCATGATAGGAGCCTCCACGTGGCGCACCCTGGAAGCAGCTAGGTCCGGTAACGCAAGGCCTAGGCTGACTGATCCTGTCCTCACAATGAATTTGAATTTTTAACCCGTTACTCTACTTCATTTGTGAACACTGTAAAACTTAAAATCTCGTTTCTTTCCATTTCCTTACAAATTTTCAGATATCGTCGTTTTGACAAAAAATAAGTATAAACTCCGGTATGTGTTATTCGAGTCCAAGAGACAAGTTCTAACTTCTAAGTTATAATTTAATTTTTGCGTGTGAACCAATTAAAATTTATTCCACATATTATCTTTCCAATTTAAGAAGGTATGCGAAGTTATAAAAACAAATAATAAACACGTGTTTTATGTTTTGCGAAGGCGATGAGGCCACAAATGGGCTTTGTATGAAATATTTGCAGTTTAAATATAAAATTAAATAATAATATAAATTTCACATTTAATGTCTCTGAAATTAGATGCAATGTGAAAAACGGTGTGAATTGTGATGTCCATATTAATAGGTTCCCTCTGCCTACCTAACTATAAGCTGGGTATGTGCGAAGCTAAATAAATCTAAATATTTAAAATGTTTATAATATTTTAAAATGTTATTCTAAATTTACTTATATGAAAAATATTTTTTAGAATATATAAAAAGGTATGGTACGGTTTGGTCTTGGACTGCAAGAGGCGCGGCTTCAAATCCGGCTATGTTGAAATTTTTATACGTTTTCTAAAAAAATATTTTTTAAGAACCTTAAGCAAATTATGGCACCTAACCGACGCAAATCTCGTTAAATCAAAAAAAAATGCGTATTTGTTTTAATTGGCGTAGTCATTTTATTTTTATGCGAAATTCCAATGAATGAAATATAAATAGACTTCTGACACCAAACAGTATATATGATTTTGACTGTCTGTTTGCTATTTTCACGCTGTCAACTAATGTTAATTTCAAGGTCGCTTGTGTACTAAATGACTATTACAATTTTTTTGTTTTGTAAATACAGTCTCTATCATAAAAAATATAAAGAAAATATTATGGTTAGTCAAGAACAATCGTTTACAAGTTAACGTTACGCTGACCTGAGTGAGTTTCTGAGTGAATGCGATGGGTGTAGGTTCGAATCAAATTTATTGGAATTTCATATATTTGTTTAAATATATGCAATATCTGCTTCGTTTTTTTTAATCTTTACATATCTACACATTTATTCCAAATAGAAAGAATGACCCAAAATATTACTTTAGTTTCTATTTGTTTTTCAGACATTGTGCGATCAATATCGGAAATAATAAACAAAATTCTAAATCAGAATCAAACATAAAACTATTAAGTCCAGATATTTTTCCTGTTCTATGTTAGAGTCGTTTTTTTTTTAAAACTACCTCCAAAGCCGAATTTCACCGAGAAATATACTAAAAGTAAGAACCCTTTGACTAACTCTTCCATTATGCTCGTTTGTAACATATAACCGTTCTCTATTATGTATGAACCTATACAATGGCCGCCCAGTGAAAACTAGAGTGCCTTTGAAAATGTAAATACGGGCCGAATTTGCATAGTTCAGTAATTGAGAATTTTATTTATTACTTTCTTTTATATTAAGCTGAAAATATACGTTCTATACTTTCTGCTCAAAATCGAAATATTCCGTGTTGAATAGCAGAAATTAATATCCCTCTTTGTGCAAACGGAGCACCGAACCCATAACTAGCATGTTTACATACTGACGTTGCTGAACCAGTGCGCCTAATTATTATTTATATGTTTATTTTGAAGGTTAGGTAAAATTAGTAATATGTTAAATATATCTATCTATATATATAAAATGGAAAGGTCACTCACTCATCACGAAATCTCAGAAACTACATGTGCTAGGAATCTCAAATTTTGCATAGGAGTTACTTATAGGACGTAGGTGTTCGCTAAGACGGGAATTTGCAATATTCGATTTCTAAGGGGTTGTTTTTGGGGTCGAAAGTTTGTATGAAACTTCGTTACTACAAGTGCTACGAGTCTCAAATTTTGCATAGACGTCACTAGGACGTAGTCATGGAGACAGAAATTAATAATAACATAGTTCACGCGGGTGAAACCGCGAGCGGGCCGCTAGTGTATATATATATTTATTAAAAATATATGACCTCAAAGCAACGGAGGCGACCTTTTACCCACTGCATTGTTAAGCTTCAATTGCACCGATCGATGCACAATAAGCAGTAATTAAAATAAAAACAAATATTAAATACATACACAAATGTTCTTATAAATTACACGCATCACGTGCATCTTCAATGGAAAGGCAGTGAACTTCTTGATTATACATTATTAGATATAATTATGCAGTCTGTATAATTTAATACTCATATATTGTACAATAAAATAAATTGAGGTCAGCCGTCAGTCGTTAGTGTGACTGTTGCGGTTGTGGGTTCGATTCTCAGTCTGATGTCGAGGCAAGCTTAAAATTCCAATTCCAATTGCCGTTCCATTGGGTATTCAAAGGACTAATTCTACGTAATACATAAGAAAAAAAATCGTAGTATCTACATATGAATAGTAATATAAGTATTATAAAAATTTTGTTCTCAGTTAACATTATTTGCTTCACTTTAAATAAATAGTTTCTTAGAGAAGCAAATATTTGTATAAAATTAATATTAAGTTATACAAACACTGCTAGCTTTGACTTGTAAGTCTAACGGAACGGTCTATGGTATGTCGGCACTTGCTGTTTCCATTAACTTTTTCCTTGTATTAATCAATGTGTATTTGTTACAAACGGCTGTAATTCTTTGACAGCTTTCGAAGATAATACAAGATTTTGAAATTGGCGCTGTTTTAACTAATTTAATATCTCAATTATAATTTTTATTTGAACATTTTTTTAGTATTAACAAATAAAAACATATATGTATTTTATTATATTTTTCTAATAAAACATATTTATACTATGTAATATAATCTAAGTATCTAAATTACATGCACTCTTAATAAAATTATTTTGTCATCATGAAAGTTGTTAATTATATGAATATTAGATGACAATAGGTACTACTACATTATGGTACCATCGAGCTGGTCTGATGATGGAATTGGTAGATGGCGGATGGAATCTTGGACTGTCTACTCGTAAACATATCGAGTTTATGCTCATTACAAGCGGCTTATTTATGTATTTTGTTGTAAAAAGCGTGTTTTTTGCTTTTTTAAAATTATGATTTTTTTTTATAAATTTCGTAAAAATGTAAAAAGTCAGCTTCACGCTGTATTCTGCACACAACAGGGTAGGCAGAGGGAACTTAGTGTTAAGACACTCCGTATTCAACGCCGCCTTTGCCTCGACACCAGAGCGAAGAAATGAAAATATTAATAAATAATAATTTATTTCCTCGAGTGGGGATCGAACCCACAACCCTCGCGTTCCAGTCACCCCCTTAAGCCCCTGCGCCGCGACGGTCTATAAAACCTATTATTTATTAATTCCAAGCCACTGCTGATATCTTCCACATAAGCATAACTGCATCAGAACGTCGATATTACATTCCCAAGTTGTATATTTTATGCACAAGTTAACCTTTAATAAACTAGTATTTACATAATGAGAGATGAGGTTTCCGACCCCGCACTTGTCCCTGAACTTGGCATTTTAACGCATTAACGCACTACTTTTTATTACATTTTAATCAGCTTCACGCTGTATCCCGTAGATAGCAGTGTAGGAAGAGGGAACCTAGTGTTCAGACACTCTGTTCCACGCTTTCCGCCGAATTCTGAAAACGTTGCGGGTGGATTGGCGGAACTCAACATTAAAGTCATTTACTTTAGTGGTGGTTGATTATTTAACATTAAAAAAGTGTAACTTAATTTTTAATAAAATTTACTTAAATAAAATAATTGACTTTGTGTTACTTATAGTGATTTCATGGTTAAATTTCTTACATTGATCCAGAATTCGACGGAGAAACATCTTAAAGAAGTGTTTTAATACCCATAAATAATATTTTTTCCCAGATTCTGTCACCCTAGACAATATCTAAATAGGCAAAAAGTAGAGAATAGAATGACTTACCACCATGATCTCTTTTTTCATCTGTCACGAAAGTAAAAAATGCTATATCATTATTGTATTTAGAAAAAAAAAGAATATTGCCAAAATATATTGCAACCCGATTCTCACATTGCGGTACGAATTTATCTAACGGTCGAGTACCTCTCAAATTGGGGTCATTGTCAATAACGTACTGTTAATTTCTCGTGTGGTATTTGTCTTATCACTCTGTCAAAGTAATATTAATAATATCTTTAGGTCTAAGTTCCTATTAAATCGATTTATATATGTACTTTGTATATTATTTTATTACTAGATTTTAGATTTTCTTCCGCGTGGTCAAAGTAAAGGTTGTGTTATGTGGACTTGTGACACTTGCTAGTGTCTCTGGTACCTGGTGGCAGGTACAGTAGAATATAGCGAGATGATTGACGTGAAATAGCAGAAATGAGGGTTTTTTTTATTTGAACCAGTAGTTCCTGAGATAAACGTTCAACCAAGCAAACTCTTCAGATTTATAATATTAGTATAGATTGATGCTAGATATACGAGTATAAGAAGGAGTAAATTATCGATGGATATCAGCTCATTTCTGGTGAGGGACGTACGTTAGGTATACCTAAGTAATTGTCAGGTATTTAAGGTTAGAGAACCTAGTGGCTAAGACACATCGTTCCCTACATTCCGCCGAATTCTGAAGGCATTGCGTGTTGAGTGGCGGAACTCAACGCCGCGTAATTATTAAAGTATTTATTATACGTAGTATTTAAAATTATTTTTTTTATTAAATCAGTTTTATTATAAGCTTCACTTATCTTTATACGAATATCTAGCAATATAATTTTGACCTACTCATTGCCGTCTGATTTGCTTTTGAATTATGTAAATTAAGAAAAATGTAAATGGAAAAAATTAAACAAATAATTCTGTAAAACTAAAATTATATTATGCCATTTATTTTACCGTACTTTAATAACATTTAAATTGTTATTGCGGAAAGAGATAATATTCATGTAGGTATGACTAATTGTAATTAAAGTTAATTTTTCGAGTGTGTTGAGTTATCAGATTCATTCATAACTTTTTTGATGAATTTGTATAAAAAATTATAAGAGACATATATAGAGATAGATATAGGTTTTTTGATTTTTAAGCTTCACATTTCTCGCAAAGCAGGCAAAGTAATCTTAATATCAAAACATTTCTGAACCACCTGAATTCTGAGACCGATATTGGATGTTGAGTAGCGAAACCTAAGAACGTGCTTGTTCTATTAGAGCAGGATTCTATATAACAACACACAACTATTAGTTACAATCCCAGTCCATTACGACGGCCTTTCGGCGGATTGATATATGTAGCTTTATCACATTATTTGTATGTTATTACATACTTAATGTAAATTCTCATAAAAAAAACCTTTAAATATTTTTATAACATCTTTTTTTTGTTTTTAAAACCAATTAAATTTTAATACTAAAACCAAAATGGTGGGTATCGCAAGTTATTGGCAGTATAAATTTCCAGTCGTAATTCGCCAAGCCAAATTGTCCTTAAATTATCCATTTTTGGACATCAAAAATGTATAAATAAACAAGTAAAAGGTATTCCATATAAGGTAATGTAGATCAAGTTTAAAAGAAAATATATATTATAATTTGAGTGAAAGTATGGGTAAAGTAAAGTATTTATTGCATCAATGCATATTTATGCTATATATGTGAAAGTAATTACGGGTATACCTGTCAGTTACTCTGTCATGGGTGAGACGTGTCGATTTTGATGAAATTGAATATGAAAAATACGATGGATATAATGAATTGCGTAACTGGTTGCTTTTTTTCTAGAATTTATGGATGTTAAGCAGAAAAATCTAATTTTTCGGTTAGAATTTTGGAGAATATTCTCTTAAAATTAAAAAGTCAAATCAGTTTCACGCTGTATCCCGCATGCAGCAGGGTAGGCAGAGGGCACCTAGTGTTAAGACACTACGTTCTCAATATTCCGAATTTTGGAGGCTTTGCGTGTTGAGTGGTGGAACTCAACGCCGAATGTGAAAAGTGAATAATAGTTTAAAATGAAAATAAGTTGAATTCAATTACTTCATGTTTTCACCGCAATGTTTTTATTTACACAAACTGGGGTAGCCTGAGTGAGCTTATTTGGCATAAATTAAAAAGTTTAGAATTGTAGATAACATACCAAATATGTGACCTCTGGTGACGTTGTTTTCCGGTAAAAATATTTATTGCCATTTTCGGTTTTACCATTGCATATTCATATATTTTATATAAACTTTTAAAACACGCTATCATTAGCTGGTTTTTTTATTAGCATAGATATATCTAATATCAATCTAGCTAAAATATAAATATATAATTTTTTTAGATATTAGATACATAGATCTACCTTTATCTAATATACAAAAGAAATTTTGCAATTGATACTGCTTTGACCCACTTCTTGCCGATGCTTGAAAAGTTACACATGTGTCCGAATTTTTATAACGTGAATCTATTGTTAATTTAACTTATTTATATTTTCATTTTCTTCCGCTCTGGCGTCGAGGCAATGCGCGGCGTTTAATTCCGCAACTCAACACGCATTGTTTCCAGTATTCGGCGAAAATTGGGAACGGAGTGTCTTAACACGACGGGGAACCTCTGTATACCCTGCTGTGTACGGGATACAGCGTGAAGCTGATTGATTGATTGAAATCACATCTTTCAATATAACACGCGAGTTTCACGTATAATATAATATTATATAGAGATAGATTCTAGCCTTGACCTTCAATTATTAAGTTTTGCGTGATGCGCCATCGCTTAATTTCATTAGGTATGAATGTTGGTAATGGACGTCAGTTCTAATGCTGCACGTTCTACTAACTTCTCTTAGTCTATACTTAACTAGCGGACGCGCGCAGCTTCGCTTACGTATTTAGGGGTGGATTCTAATAAACCATGAAACATGTGTTCAATGAAATATTTTTAAGAGTCTAAATTTCAAATGTTATACATTTCGGTGGCGATTTAAATATTTTTCCATACAAACTTTCAACCCCTAATTTGCACCCTTAGGGGGATAATTCTAGAAAACCATGAAACATGTGTTCAATTAAATACTTTTAAGAGTCTAAGTTTCAAATTTTATAAAAATCGGTGGGCATTTCATTTCAATTTTTTTCCATACAAACTTTCAACCCCTTATTTGCACCCTTAGAGGGAGAATTCTAGAAAACGATGAAACACGTGTTCAATTAAATACTTTTAAAAATCTAAATTTCAAATTTTATAAAAATCGGTGCCGATATAAATTTTTTTCCATACAAACTTTCAACCTTTTTTTCACCCCTTTAGGGTTAAAATTTTTCACCCCTTTAGGGTTAAAATTTTTCAAAATCCCTTCTTAGTGGATGTCCAGATTACGAAAGTAAACATCTGTCCAAATTTAACGTTTCTACGCACAGCGGTTACGGCTGTGCGCGCGTCTTACCTCAGTCAGTGAGGACAAGTCCTTTTATATATATAGATGATTGAATTTTAGACTACTAACTGGAGAATATGGGAGTTCATCGCTTATTGGTTAAATTAATTGTGTCAGTTTAGGTTAAAATCGATTTGATCTCTAGATCTTTTAGTAGTTTTAGTATTGATATGTGTTTTTTAATATGTAATTTTTTTCTGTCACTGTGGTAGAAAGTTTTATTAATTTAAGATATACCCACTATTTTTCTAGCTTCTCGGTCTATTTCGTATATAGAAGATGCAACTTAGTGTTGCCACACTCAGCTCCCCTTTTTTTTTAAGGTGAATGTGAGTGGTGAACGGGGTGTCATTGGGGAAGTTTCATCTGCCTACCCTTCCATATGCGGGTTTCAGCGTGAAACTAAGAAAAAAATAGTTATTTTTAGAACTTTTACTGCATCGAATTTAAACTTACCGCACTAATCAATCCCATTACACGGAACTAATGCGTTTACAAATATCAGACTCACAATCGCGGCGCGTGTGTAGAATTATTTATAACTAGTGGACGCGCGCAGCTTCGCTTGCGTATTTAAGGATGAATTCTAATAACCCATGAAACATGTGTTCAATGAAATATTTTTAAGAGTCTAAATTTCAAATTTTATAAAAATCGGTGGCGATTTAAAGATTTTTCCATACAAACTTTCAACCCCTTATTTGCACCCTTATGGGGTGAATTCTAGAAAACCATGAAACATGTGTTTAGTTATATACGTTTAAGAGTCTAAATTTAAAATTTTATAAAAATTGGTGACGATTTAACACTAGATTTACCAGTAATTTAGATATACCTATTTCTACCTT
>JAEBDU010003903.1:0-13694 GCA_016802625.1 Heliconius numata | reverse complement strand
AATATTAAATATTTCATTTCCTCGATTAGGAATCGAACCCAAACCTTCCCTTTACAGCAACGCCTTTACAGTGATACACTTGGCCTCATACAGTTATAAGCGTTAGTTAACTGAAATATTAGTTTTATATACAAATAAATAATATAATTTATAATATTTTACAATGACAAGTACGTCTATGTACGTAAGAATAAGAAATGGTATGTTTACCTGACGCAGTTCCCGCTTCATAACCACGGTTGTGGTGCTATTATATAACGGACTGTCGTCATTCGCAATGGCCTCGCATTCGCTTTTCACCCTGTGAACAAAAGAACAATGTATTACCTTATTAAACTATACTATATCTAATGCTGGGCTAGATATTAATTCGCTTCAAATAACAGAGACTTGACAGACTGGTTAATAATAAACTTAGCTCGTCAAAAGCAATCATATCTTCATATTATAATTTATATACTTTGTAATCAGCTTCACGCTGTAACCCGCAATCGGCAGGATAGGCAGAGGTAGCGTAGTGTTAAGATGTGTTCCCCACTTTCCGCCGAATTTTTTGAGGCATTGCGAGTTGAGTGGCGGAACTCAACGTATGTACTCGTAAAATAATAAGTTGCTTTTAATAATAATTATATGTTTTGTTATGTCTTTAAGTACCTACAATTGTAACAATATATTATACATTCTATATAAAACTGGTTAGCTGGAGATCTTTTAAAGAGGGAAGTTCACCTTCTTGAACGAAATGTTTTAATTTGTTTTTTACTCATATATTGATGATGATTATTATTATTATAAAGATAATTGAAAAAACATAATATTATGCTTTTTACTTTAAGCTTACTAAATCCTTTCGTCGATCATAAATTAAATTTAAGCGTGTTTAAATATTCAATAACTTAAGTTGTAATTATTTAATTTATTAAATTTTAATATTCATAAGTGTTATTGACTCTCAATACGTAACAGCAATTAGTTATCAAAAAAAATCGCTATAGCAGTTAATTAATTCGCTAAAGCACGTGGACCTGTTACTGAAGTGGACCGGTTGTAAAATTTAAAATTTATATTTTTTGTTATTATTTCTGAGTTTTAAAAAACCAAAAAAAAAACAAATAGAATACAAAGCGTCTTTCCAAATTTTTTTATGTATTTTATGTGTATATTTTTTATAATTAAAATAAAAAAATCACAATTATTAAAATCATGTCTAATATAAAAAAAATATATAAATTATATATAATCTGTTGCGACTCAGAATAACGGTTTTATACTGACATTTCAAAATGAACGAAGATGCCCGTTGGCCTTGTTCAAAGTTGTTTATGCTATAGAATGGCTAACCGCTATTGCAATGTAAATTATTAGGAAAAAACATTAATATTGATATTTGATGGCCACATTATCTCGCGAAGTCGAATCTTGATGAAGGATTACGAGAATATTTTATCATTTTAGAAAAATACAAAACAATTCGTTATCATTGTTCTCATTATGTAAATATAAGTTTCAAGAGTGGTACTTCTAATGTCTTCACATTTATCATATCTATTTTAAATACGAGTTGCCGCTCGAGTACCTATAAAATGTACTAAATGTATTTATATTAACATAATACTTACATATATATGTATATGTATATTCAATATATCTCAATTGTCTTACTTATGCTAATTAAATATTTGGTTACTTTATTCTAGGAAGACTCGAGGTTGTATATTGTTTGATTAGACGTTATTTTGTTTCGTACAAAGACAAAATATGTATTAGAGATAACTATATTATAGCTAAGAATATTTTAACTTATTATAGAATAAAAATGGTATAGAATAAATAAACGGTAAATCTTCATATAGAACTCAAAATATCTAGATAAAAGATGACAAATTGCGTTAAGGTTAAATATAAAGAATTGAAATAAAATTATCTTAGTAAAATTACAACAACAAAAGCTACAGTTTATTGAATAGCGAAAATCGTAAAACGCGACTGGTTGAGGATTCGATCCTCACTCGAGAAAATTAAATATTTATTTAAATTCATATTTCCATTTTTCCGGTTTTTTTTCCAGTGAAAAGCAACTCGCGGCGTTGAATTCCGCCACTCAGGACGCAATGACTCTAGAATGCGGCGGAAAGTGAGGAACGGAGTATCTCTCTAGGTTCCCTCTGCCTACCCTGCTGTATGCGGAATTCATATTAATATATTTCATATTATTGTAACATACTTACGATGCAGTGGTCGAGTCATCGGGGACCATAGCGATGATGTTCACGCTCATATTCACCCGTAACATGTAATTTACCCAACACGCAAAAAACAGCATTATGGCCACGTTGAACCGCGCCGGGATGGCGTCTAGAAGGAAAATAATTAATTTATTAGACATTCTGAAGTGGATTTTATATAGAAAATCTAGACACTTGCGTACCTTCTTCGTTATTTCTAAACTAGTTGTAAAATTTTATAACCGGGTACCTTTATTAAATGATCAACGAATAACTTTTTCTGGTGATGAACTCAAAGGAGAGAGAAATTTCTGTTATTTTACAATTCTTGACTTAATAAAAAAAGATTTTTTAATATAATTATTTTATAAAACTGCATTTATATATAAACTATAAAGATATTTTCGTTCTTTGTTTAAAGTTCTACTTAGTATAATATAAGTTTTTAATGTCGCGAGTTACATATACCTGATACATTCCAATACATACATACATATATAGGAATTAATTCAACCTTTTAAGATGAACCAGTTTTATACAAGAATGTATGTAAATATATAAGTATGGTACTAGATCTTAACTTATATAGGTATTAAATATACTCTATATAGAATAACTAGGAGCTAATGTCTCGCAATTTTGTATGCGAGGACTATAAAATATAAAATTCTATCTTTCCGATTCCATAGAAATGAAATCGGAAAATCTCTTACAACTTTTTAATAAGTCCTCAAGGATATCAGCTAGTAACTAGTTTTGTATGTATAAATAGAAGATGAGGCCAGACATGGCGCAGGGTCGTAAAGTGTGACTGTAAATGTTACAGGTTGTGGGTACGATTCCCATTCGAGGAAATGATATCTCATTTAATATTTTTATTTCTTCGCTTTCGTGTCGGGGCAAAGTTTTTTTTTTATGGAAAAAGGATAAAGCAAACGAGCGTTCTGGTCACTAGATGGTGATCACCGCCGCCCACGACCCCGTGCAACACCAGAGGAGCTACAGATGCATTGCCAGCCTTTGAGATGGAGACAGACGCGCTTTTTGAAGCTACCCATATCGTACCGACCTGCAAACACTGCCGCGCGTAGGCCATTCCACTTTAGAATTTGGCGGAAAATGGGTAAAATAGTGTTTTAACACTAGGTTCCCTCTGCCTACCCTGTGTGCGGGATACATCGTGACGCTAAAAAAAGATAGAAGATAATCTATAGAATAGAAGAAAACCTATACATAGAACACAATGCCAAATCAGGTTAAGGTGGAAGGAAATACTCAAACAAACTAGACTACGCAAATATTCTCAATCGCATTCAAGTGCGTGACCTCGCAGAAACCTGAAAGCGTGTTCGCGGAAGATAACTTTCAAATACACACAATGTCAATATCATATGGACAGTGACAACGGCCGACAGATTGCTACGAGCGAACGTTAGTTAGGACATTAATTGAAATGTAGAAATTAAAACTATTTAGAAGAGAGAAAGGTAATCAACTCAAGCTTAAACTGGTTTAAGAAATGTTATTATGAACGTTAATATTTTTATGGGGCATGCAGGAATACAGACAATAAATATAAATGAAATATAAAAAGAATACAGACGTACTATACACAATAATTTTGATTAATCGGAATATATTAAAAAAACACCGATTGATTGGTTTTTAAATAGAGTTTTCTAATAGAACATAATCCTAAAACCCATAAAATATTTAAAGCTACATATTTATTGTTGTCAGTAATTGTAAATCACTTTTATAGGAATGATGTCAGTTAACGAATTTGCTAAAAACTTAAATTTTTAATGACTCGTATATGAAAATGTGAGAAATACACAAAAAAGGGGTTTTTAAACACTTTTTTATCTATCTATTTCTTATGTGTTTTGATATACCTACTCGTAAGTAATTTTATCAAGATGGCGCCAAGATTTTATAAGACCTTTTCAAGACCAAATAAAATCACAAAATTTATGTTCGCTAATATTATGTTTTCATTCAAATATTATTGAATTATTCTTGTTGTTCGGTTACTTTAGTATCTATATACTTTTAGATACAAGTTCATATCAATATTATCATAATTTTCAAATTTTAATAATAAAAATAATTTGTTATTGTAACCTTATCTTAATATCATAACCATATTTGACAGATATTTATCTATAATACTTAAATAGGCTAAGATGCTGATATTTTTGTATCATCTCTAAAATACAGGTAGATAATTTGATATTTTTTGCATACACTCAAAGTATTTGATTATCGTTGTTGTCCGCTCGACGGCCGCAAGCCGAGGTTCGAATCCCGCAGGGGGTGCCCTTGCAGTCGTCGACTTCCTCACCAGCAGCCACATAGTGCTTGCATTTGTTGCGGGACAAAGTACCCTTAAACCTCCCCCCCCTTTAAAACTTAAAAGCATTAACCTCATGATCGAAAAAAAAAATCCTTGTTGTTTTCCTGCTCCGTTTGGGCTGGTATTATTATAAAACTGATTTAAATACACAAAAACATGTCGTAACTTTCGTTAAGGCCGTTCGTGTGACCTTTATATTGATAGTCAATCGCTGCCTTCGACTGTTTTTGATACGGTAAATTATTTAAGAGGTGCGAAACAGTAGAACGTAGAACTTTGCGTAACGGCGTACTCGGGTTTTTCCTGCTGGAAGACCAGCGGCTCGCTTTACGGTGAAAGTGCTGGAATGCAGGCCCTAAGTTGTTTGGCGCGACGTCGTTGTGGCGACGGCATGTCGCCGCCTTCATTATATAAATATGTATATTAATTTCCTTTTTTTATCTCACATTATTAATATCATTTCAGCATTATTTAGCAAGACCTGCTACTATAGTCGATAACAATAGTACTTAACTACTTAGTTGAGTAAATATTCAATGGCGGCCCCTATATGATTTTAAAAGGATATTTTTACTATATGGTAGGCAATAAATATACCAAAAAATTATAGAAACTTTATAAAATAAGTCCTTAGTACTTGTAAACTGAATGTTACCTAAGAATACCATTGTATGCACCTAACAATAGTTCATACTTGCAATTATAATATTACAGCCTTTGTACTAGCAAAGGCAGGTACTGGACTAGGTAGCTGGTTAACGTGTGGCTTATCTGGTTGTACCAGAATCATTGAATCGGAACTAGCTAGGTACATATTTGATGCGATTTGTCAAGGGCAGAACTGAATGAGTTGATGTTTAGTTCCACATACAACACAAGTGAAAAGGTGTATTGGAGCGTATGTTAAAAATGTTTGAGTTTTTGGTTTATTGTTCTCTTTCTTTTCACATACGTATACGAGCACGGGATAGTTAAGTTTAAATATCGATATATTTAGAGTTGTATTGGGTTCGATATCCATTATCAACTTGGAGAAATCTATTTTTACCATTTTCCCGCTGTTGTTACAGCGGCGTTAAGTCTCGGATGTGGAACGAAGTAGAAGGATTTCTATGCTGAAAAATTATAAAGTTATGAAATTTTTATTTATTAAAAATTTCACACAATCTATTGATGTCACAGATTAGATAAACTTAAAAAGAGCGAGAGAGACTTTTGATCCACTTCAGTTTTCTGATATCTTATTACTTATACAGATTACCCCCAAGAGTAAGCTAATATATTTCAATCGTATTAAAAAAACAACAAACAAATAGAATATAGGCTCACTATACGAGTATATACAAATATATATTTATATGTATTTCAAAATCCACATTTCTTTGGGGATACTATAGACTTTGAATCTTAATAACAATTTTCAGAAGTTTGTTTTTTTTTATGAAAGAAACAAACAAACTAATCTCTTTTTACCGATAGATATGTAAAAAAAATAATTGTAATAACAATGAAACAGGCAATACCTACCTATTTGATAACAATAATTTTGAATCATCACGTAATTTATATTTTAATCTCTTTATAATATAATAAATTAACGTAATTAATGTCATAATAACGACAAAACGTTTCTTAAAGTTATTAAGGTAAACTTAATGCCAGCACGAGTATAAGATATCCTTAATGGAATATTCCATTATGCACGATATTTAACGATTCTTCCTTCTTAGGCTTACAAAGTCTGGATTATTGACACATTTTACGAATGGTAGAGAACTTAAGAGTTGAAGATATACACTTTTATTAGAGAAATATTTGTATTTGAGTTTTTAAAGCATAATTTTTTTCATTAATCTAAATCGATACAAACCCCACTCGAGGAAATTAAATATTTATTTAAAGTTATATTTTCATTTCTTTGATCTGGTGTCGAGGCAAAGCGCGGCGTTGAGTTCTGCCTCTTATTTATTTATTTATTTATTTATTTATTTATACTTTATTGTACATCACAAACAGCAGAAAACAAAGTTACAAACCACATCTAGTACTTATAAGCTAATAACATAGTGTGAAGTACAAAGGCTTAATACGCAATGCCTCCAGAATTCGGCTTAAAATGGGGAACGGAGTGTCTTAACACTAGATTCCCTCTGCGTAGGCAGACCCTGCTGTTTGCTGGATACAGCGTGAAGTTATTTCTAAATTTATAATTTCCACAAACAAATGAAATATGTATATCCTTAAAAATATAAATTACTTAATTACTGATACATCGAATAATAAACTGCGCTACGCATCGTTGATTGCAGAAAACCCCGAGTTCAAATCTCAAGGCGAGAACAAATTCACAATGAAGCGCCACCATTTTAGATTTTTAAAGAATAGACGCAAAAGTAACTGACCGTCACAGCAATTTATGAGCCGTATGACGTTACTCTTGTAATTCCTCCATGATAAAGCCTTATTAGTGATAAATTTATAATTTTTTCAAAAAATCTTTTCACTTGTCGATTGATAAAAAAATTTAAATTAATAATTTTAAAAATTTTACAAGTAACATTTACATTTCAAATAATTGTAATGTCATTTTTCATTTTTTAAATTATTTATGAAAAAAATATTATAATAATAATTTCATGACATTTGTTATTTTTTTTTATATTTAAACCCTATGCGGCAAAGTTAAGCTAACTTAATGAAACTATCGTAACAAGTTGTAGTAAATATCTTTAGCTATTTATAAAATAAAATTTTAAAAAAAAAGCTGTCACGGTAACAAAATTAAAGCAATACATTGAACACTTGATAGTATCGAAAATGGCGGAAAAATATTATATTGTACTAAGTAAATATTTATGCATTTAGTTTAATGTTCATAATTTAAGAAAATTTATATTTATATACATATACCTTTTTTAGGAAGATAAAAAAGTTTAGATCATTAGTACTTGTCGGTCACATTATGCTTGACATTTCAAGGACAAACCATATTATGGTTATTATGGATATATATAATATATATTTTAAACCTACCCAAGATTTCACATATTTACCAATCTATAAATATCTCAAATAACATTCATAAAAGCTCGGCGAATGACTATTTAAAGTATGACTATTTTAGACTCTGGAACGAGAACGGAAAATAAATAATATTAAATTAATACACTTATTTAGCAATCTACATTTACTTTTAGATCATTCGGAAATCCGATCCAAATTATATATTTGCAAATTTGAAAATTCCAGTAGCTAGTGGCTACGTACAATATGTATATTTTATTACAATTAAACACAAACGACTTAAAGTCTCAGTTCTTTATTGTTTTATAATAACGCGCTTCATAGTTGATAGTTATCTCGAGTTCTCTAGACACACATTTAAACATTATAAATTCTCTATTATGATAAGGAAATCTCGTTTTATTTGTTTTTAATGAGGCCAGCTGTGGCGTAGCGGCACAAAGCGTTACTGTAAACGCCACGGGTTGTGGGTTCGATTCCCACTCGAGTAAATGAAATATTTTTATGTCTTCGTTTCTGGGGTCAAGGCAAAGCGCGGCGTTGAATTCCGCCACCCAACTCAACACAAATGGGGAACTGACTGTCTTAACACTAGATTCCCACTTCCTACCCTGCTACGTGCGGGATAGCGTGACGCTGTGCGTAAAGAGACGTTTTAATGAAGTAACCAAAGCTTATTCAACAAACAGCCAAGGCAAGAGTAATTATGATACATTTTAATGTAAATTATATGTGAGCAAAAAATAAGGTGCTTTATGTTACAATATTCACACAGTAATATTGCTAACATTACCTTAGAAATAAATTATCGTTTAATGTATTTCCTCGATATAAAAAAAGAAAAAAGAAAGCTCAATGCCACGTTTATTTTTATAGGATATTAAAAAATAAGGTATAAGAAGGACATTTAATGTGAAATGGAAATGCTAACTTTAAATAAAGCAAATTATTCAACGCAAACGTAATGTTAGTAAAGTTATTCACAAATTATAATCATGAAAACCTAAGACAATATTACTTTAAACATAACTTAGCATTAATTACAAGTTAATTGCACGAACAAAAAATATCTATCCAAGGATAAGAAGAAGTCAAGATATTATTTTATACTTTATTAAATTACAAATTCTATTAAGAACTAATTAAAAAAACACACACAAATAACACTTACCAAAAAGTTTAATATGCATTTTCATTGTTATCGACAAATGTCACTAGCTGTAAACACTGAAACGTCACCCACTTTAAAACGGCGGCAAAAGCGTACGGCCGCGGCGGGTTGCGCGCGCGCTTGGCTCTATGCGACTGCTAATCGAGATGTTAAAAGCCTCACCGCTCGGGCTCCGGTGCCACTCAACCATACAGTCGTCAGAAGATATGCAACTTGAAATACTGCACGCCGATAACATGGAATCCTAATATTACCTACATACGTACAACCTCCATATCGCTGTGCCTCCATTATTGAATCAGGTGTAACTGTAAAACAAATAAAACGATAGAATAAACCAGTCTGTGCAAAAAAACTTAGTAAGAACAAACTATGCTTATTATTTTATGCTATTTATTTATTTTATAAGCACATCATTTTGATGTACGAGGTAAAAGAAATAGTAACACAACAATTATATAAAATAATTAATCATAATTAACATTGTTAAGTTATTATAGATTGCAATCTCTGTACTGTAATTATAACTATCAAGTAATTAGTTTTAAGTATTTATAACGCGTTTGTCGTCAATGAATAATATACATTATACGTTAAGTACTGTCCCATTTTGAATTCATACAATACAATAGGTGTTTAGAGAACTAAATGCTAAGCTGTGCCTGACGCAAGGCTTTAAGCATTTGTATTAACATACATCGCGGTAGAAGGTAGAACTCGATTAGGTACCGTTATTATGACTTAGTAATTATTTGAGAATTTCATTAAGTATTTGTCCCATGCACACTCGCACATCGTTGATAATGTTCTCTACATTATTGAATTACATCTACATACGAGTATTCGAGTAGGTAGGGTAAGATATTGTAGATGAACTCAATGTGTCATTAATATTAACATTTTTGTACGTAGGTACAAGTAAATGTATACTTATGTTTAAATAGTTGTGACGCAAATATGAATAATAATCAAGAAAATATACATATAATGATTTGCCTATTAAATACGAAAAAAATATACTTAAGCTATGAAAATAAACATTTGCTTAACTGGTCATCTCTATAATTAAACTCAAAACAAAAAAGAATACTAATACCTACTAAAAGTGTGACTGTAAACGGGACTGGTTGTGGGTTCGATCCCTACTCAAAAAATTGAAATATTTATTTAAATTAAGTTCCTTCTGCCTACCCTGCTGTGTGCGGGGTAAAGCGTGAAGCAGTTTTTTGTTTCTTAATTTAATTTACGTTATTAAATGCTACCAATAATAATTATCCTTATACCTCCCAACTACGGACACCGATTTGTTACGATTTATTATAAGTACTAATGAATCATTTAAAAAATCTTGTAAATATCTAATATGAACGCTATAAGAAATACGTCTATATACGCGAAGCAAAAACTTTGGACCCCTTTTTACGAATATTGCGCGGACGGAGGAGTATGACATTTGGCACACTTAAGAGTATAAACGGTCGCTACTGGGTAAAAATTTCACATTATTCATTTCACTTAATTTATAACTTGGCTCTCCCTGCCTTTAAAGAAAGTTGGCTCTCCTTTAAAGAAGTTAAAAAAAATACCAGAAGTGATTTTACTTTATAGGATTACTTATAGAATTTTTTTTACCACTTATAAAACAACATGTCAATTTTATTATAATATCCGTAATAAAATATTCTTTTCATCATTCATTCAAATTCATCTTTTGGAATTTAGAATCAATTCTCTACGATCTTTTCAATAAAGATTAATTTTAAATCCAAATAATGAAATTTAAATTCGAAGACATGACGATGATGAGTTAAAAAAAATATTTCCAATACATACATAACAAGCAATTTACTATATTTTGAAATTGTGTTATCAAATAGAAACTAAGGTTTTATGTTAATATTACTAAGGAATGAGGTGTTGAAATATATGTAGGTACCTAGTTAAATTACAATACAATATACATATCACATAAACATTATAATATTCTTAATAATTAAACAAATAAAACAAATAAATATTTTTGAAACATTGTATTAAAACCAACTCATCTATTTACAAATAATTACCTTAAGTTTTTATCTATAATTACAAAATGTATGAATAAATAACTATTACAAGTGATAGCAGGTGGGTGTTAAATGCAAATGGCGTTTGAATTGTTAAGTACCAAAGGTTTAAATATTAAACTAAACTACTAAATTACACTAAGGAGAAAAAGACATAATTGTTTTAAAAATACAAAGGGTATTTATGTCTTTAATCTATATATATAAAAGGACTTGTCCTCACTGACTGAGGTAAGACGCACGCACAGCCGTAACCGCTGTGCGTAGAAACGTGAAATTTGGACAGATGTTTACTTTCGTAATCTGGACATCCACTAAGAAGGGATTTTGAAAAATTTTAACCCTAAAGGGGTGAAATAGGGGTTCAAAGTTTGTATGAAAAAAAAATTAAATCGGCACCGATTTTTATAAAATTTGGAATTTAGATTTTTAAAAGTATTTAATTGAACACGTGTTTCATCGTTTTCTAGAATTCTCCCCCTAAGGGTGCAAATAAGGGGTTGAAAGTTTGTATAGATTTTTTTTCAAATCGGCACCAATTTTTATAAAATTCGAAATTCAGACTCTTAAAAGTATTTAATTGAACACATGTTTCATGGTTTTCTAGAATTCTTCCCCTAAGGATGCAAATAAAGGGTTGAAAGTTTGCATGGAAAATCTTTAAAACGCCACCGATTATTATAATTTTTTTAATTTAGACTCTTAAAAATATTTAATTGAACATGTGTTTCATGGTTTTCTAGAATTCATCCCCTAAGGGTGCAAATAAGGGGTTGAAAGTTTGCATGGAAAAATCTTTAAATCGCCACCGATTTTTATAAAATTTGAAATATAGACTTAAAATTTTTTCATTGAACACATGTTTCATGGTTTATGAGAATTCACCCCTAATTACGCAAGCGAAGCTGCGCGCGTCCTCTAGTATAATATATTTTGATAAAACTATATTAGTTGTAATTAAAAGGATGGCCAAAGCAATCCATTGACAAGATGGCTGAGAGCCAATAAGGAAATGAAGCTATGAATCTAAAATATAATGTTTTAATAATTAGAAATAATAACGTTCATTTCATCGCTCTCGGTAACAAGACAAAGCGACAATAATGTCGAGTTCTACCACTAAACACGCAATGTTTTAAAATGGTGCGCGAGGAACGGAGTGTCTTAACTCTATATCCCCTCCGAATACCTTGCTATATATAACATACAGCGTGAAGATAAAAACAACTTAAATTAATTAATACAATTTAAACAGCTCGATATATCATTTAACTAAAACTAAGCTTTTCGCCGTTTTAGCGCCGACTAGACGTGCGTACTCTTGGACTTCAGCAAGACCTTCACCTTTCTTGCCTATTTTCCTCTTAAACATCTTATATCTCATCACTTCACCTTTATATAATACTGGTATATAATTTATGTCATTCTCTGTAGGAAAATTATCATCTATACTGTCTATATCTGGGTCCAACCGTGAATTGGGCACAATGTCTATTTTTTTTATACTCTCTTCTATAGGGAACCATTTGTAGGTTTCGGGACAGAGCAAGTCCGAAGGGTGGAAGTTTCCTTTGTACCTCATTTTAGGACATGAACGTATATAGAATCCCATGTAATAATACTTAAGATCTGGACACAGTGTATGCAAATGCCTCGAAAACTCTATCTCTCTGGAATAAAAATGATACGTTTAATTTAATGCTCACATAATAAAAATACATATAAGCATTCAACTATAAACGCGGCAGGTTGTGAGTTTGATTTCTACTCGAGGAAATGAAATATTTAATATTCTCATTTCCTCGCTGTGGTAAAGAGGCAAAGCGCGGAATTGAGTTCTACCACTCAAGACGCAATTCCTTCAGAATTCAGCGAAAAATAGAGAACAGTGTATGTGCGGGATACAGTGTGAAGCTTAAAAAAAGAAAAACATCTTAAAATATGTGTTACAATGCTCTATAATACTATGAATGAAAATAATGTTAAGAAAGAGAGTTCCTCCACTCAACAAGCAATATCTCGAGAATTGGGCGATGCATGGGGAACGGACTCGGACTATCCTAATTGTTAACTAACTAACCACTAATTCCCGCAACCAGCCCTGCTATATGCAGGATAAAGAGTGAAGCTAAAAATATACATACCTCAGAGCACCATACGTTCCTAATGTCAAATTTCTGTAATCAGGGTCATAAAATAAATATACAGATGAAACACACTTGGGCAGAATGTCTATAACACCAACGGCTATTATTTTCCCATCAAGCCAGTACTGTTGATGAAATGAACCGTAGCCACAAGGTGGACCCACTTCTGTATATTCCTCCTAAAAAATATATATGAGTGAATGAATATACTAGTATGAGGCCTTATGGCGCAGAACTACGTAGTCTGACTGTAAGCGCGTTATGTGGGTCCGATTTCCATTCGGAGGAATGAGTTATTTTCTCTTCCTGGATCTGGTTGAGCAATTCAAGCACCGCGTTGAGTTTAGCCACTCAACTGAGACGTAATTTATATATGACTCCTAATATTTCACAAATGTTATGTACGACGAGTTGTAGCCGCCCTGAAGACCGACCATACTGTACCATGCTATAGACAGATCAAAGCGTGCAAAATTAATATTTTACCTGTAGCGGGCTATGCACCAAGAAGTCATGAAACTTTGATTCAGTACACTTTTCAGGTCTGTCCCCGTGAATAATTGTTTGATATTTCACATATACCTCATGGCTCTGTTTAGATGAAGCCAACCACTCAGCACTGGGTGGTGCAGTTCTTACTAATTTTATCTAAAACAAAATTTTATTTTATAAGACTCCTTGTACATTCTTAAAACTGAACTTATT
>JAEBDU010003901.1:0-11190 GCA_016802625.1 Heliconius numata | reverse complement strand
ATTTCATTTCTTCGAGTGGGAATCGAACCCAAAACCACTCGTGTATACAGTTACAGTTTAACCCCCTGCACCACGACTACCCTCAAATAAAATGAATTTAAAATATAATTTCCACATAATTAGTTAAATCAACGTAATCGTGTAAAATCTTTAAGCGGCAGACGGCGCATCGTCTACTTTGACATAAAAGAATTTCGCGGCCGCTCTCTAGCTGAGACCAATTATAATTACGCCGACCGCCTGCATTTTCACTCTCTTAATTAGAACTTTCCTTGTGAATACTATTCTGTTGAATATGCTTTTTTTATGGCGGTTATTTTTTTTTTTAAATTTATTTTTCAGTTATTTCATCTTGTTATGAATTGAATGAGTAGTTAAGAGATGATCTCTTGAAAAATGGAAGGCTTAATTATGGACGTTTCATCCGTTACGTTAAAGGTAAATATATATTTTTTTAAATTCACGATGAATCCATTTAGCAAGGTAGACAGAAGGAACCTAGTAGTTCCCATACTTTCTACCTTCCTTATACCCCAGCGGTGTAACGGGTCTTAAAAAAACAATTAAGTATACCATAGACATTTTTAATGACTAACCTTTTAATGTTTAGCAAATTCTACCCTTCAAATATCAATTTTTTATAAAACAATTTTCAAAGCTTTAATAGTATTATCTTGATTTAACTAGTATGTAGGTACTTTAATTTTACTCTCCTGGCGTATATATTAATATTAAAATATTTTCTGATTTAATATACACTCGAAGCTGCGACAAAATTTAAAATTTGGTATTCAATTATTCACTTTAACTTCAAGCAGTGAAAATTCGATAGTGAAATGCAAATAAAAAACTTTAAAACAAAAGATATGAAGTCATTGTTAAATTGTAGTCATTCTTTAGTTTTTTTAATTTGTTTGTTTTTCTTTAGCTTTCCGCTAAAGAGGGAAACTAGTGTTAAGACACTCCGTTCCCCGCTTTCTGCCGAATTGTCAACGCATTGCGTGTTGAGTGGCGAACAAGCGAAGAAGTGAAAATATCAATAAATAATTATGCATTTCTCCGAGTTGGAATCGAACCCACAACCGCCGCGTTACAGTCACACGTTTATGCCCCTGCGCCATTACGTTTGTTATGCATACTAATTAGAAACTAGAAACCACAACTTTTTTCAAAGATTTTATTTATTTTCAAATGTATTTTTTGCCATTCCAAAATTGTTGATTTTAAGTTTTTAACATTAATTTTAATTTCAATTGACTGTTTAAACTTAATTTAATCTATTACAACCAATTATTTGATAACAAAAGACAAAAAATCTTAATATTATTTCTGGAAGTTAAAAGTCATCAATTAAAATTTCCATCTGGCTGAGCAAAAATAATGGTGGATTTGTAACCGCCAACGTATCGGAACCAGTTTTGTTTCTCCATTTCTCCCAGCTCTTTGTTCGAGAAGCCATCAGGCGGCTAAATCAAGTAAGAAATTGCTGATCCCAGCCCGCGAGCCTTTTACCAATGCACCAATTTACGAGAAATGAAAATGTTCTATCGTGTGGAAAAATAAATATTTTATACTTAAGTACGGTGCAAGTATATACTGTATTATTTAACTGGTACTGATGTATATGTTCAGTTTTGTTTTCTCAAGTTTTCATAGGTTAAGGCTTAAGAAAATAATTCAGGAAATCGTAACTTTAGAATATAAATCTATAATTGTTTTGATTTTTGTTTTAAACTTATTCAGGCCTAACATTTGTTAAAAGAAATGTCACAGCTTAACATTATATTTGAAGCTGTCATTTTTGAGTACTTCATAATTATAGGTAGTTAATGAAGTTTTACATGTACTTAATGATTAATTTAATACATATATTGCCACAGCGTCACGCTGTATACCGTATATAATAGAGTACGCAGGAAGAACCTAGTGTTAAGACACTCCGTACTTCACGTTCCGCCGAATTTTTGAGTCACGCCACTCTTTTGCCTTGACATCAGAGCGAAGAAATGAAAATATAAATGGAAATAAATATTTCATTTCCTCGAGCCAGACATCGAACGCACAACCGTCGCGTACAGTCACACTCTTATGCCGCTGCGCCACTATGACCTCAAATTAATAATTACAATCCATATACACATTTACAATATTAATTCTTCATCTATTTACCACGTAGAACCTCCGAAACAACATTTTGACATAAACACGTAATTGAGACAGACAGAAGCGTTTCAGGCGTCCAATTAACAATTGTTTTCGTGACTTTAAATAATTTATAGCGTCGGTTGTGCTCCACGTCATGTGGAATTACCCAAAGGCACGTGGGTACCTACTTCTGCACCCTTCAATAACAGTTCTGTCCTGAGTGGGTTGCTATTATTATTTTAGGGTTATATAGCAATTTTCTTGCTTGTTTCAAAGGAGCGATTTTGAATAATGGCTTTCGTAAATGGTTAACCCTTATAACGACTTTCTGATATTTTGGGACTGTTCATAATATATTGGAAATGTTAATACATATCTATCTATATATATAAATATAATGGAAGTGTGTCTGTTATTTCAAGATGATTGTGCTTTTCAAGTGTATATAGTTATTTACATGATACCGAAATACAAGCAAATGATTATAATTTTTTCTCTCTGTATGTCTGTCTGTTTGTCCGGAATAATCCGGGGACAGCTCAACCGATTTAAATAGGATTTTCTCTGAAAGATAAATATTTCCGGGGGAAAACCCCAGTGAAAACCCTCTACACCTATAAGAGACGCCGCAGGATCGCTCGCGCTTACCACTCGAAGCCTAAAGGGCGGCCTATTGCGGGGTATGGTCGCCTTAACGGCGCCCCGGGTTTCGGAAGAAAAACCCAGTTAACAGCGGGCAAGCACCTATCGCCCAGACATACTCGTATATGAAATAACTTATTATTTATTATTTAATTATTGCATATAAGCGATGCGAAGCATTAATACTGACAATAACTAAATAATACGCTATGAATTTAACCACAATTCATTACAATCGTTAAAAAAATAAAGTCAGCTAAATACGCAGTAATCTACAAACATAACATAACCTTAAATTCAATACTTACAAATTATTTTTATGAACCAAAAAAGAAACTAACAAAGAAAAATAGCTAGATTTCTTGCAAGACCCAGTAAAATCAATTGGCCATTACGTGAGTTTAATGGAACTTCCCAGCATTTCTAGTTAGCCTCATTAATTCACGATAAAACTTTTCCGGAACTTCTTTCGATTAATCGCGAATGATTTACGGAGAGTTTTTCCTTTTATTCCATTTCCTTATGAGTTACAAGTTTTCCTCGCCATAAGCTCTTGTAGCTGCGTCGTAAAGTGGACTGTAGATGTGTCAAGCGGTCTGGCGGTAAGCCAAACGAGTCTGCGGTTTTTAAGTCTACTCCAGCAACGTACTGCTTGACGGTGTTCTATAATTGCAAAAAGAAATGTGAAACATCTGTTCTTTAATGTATTGCGTATACGGTTTGTAATATATAATCTATTTTTTATTAAAGTATATAAGTATTTACATAAGCACCTAGCTTATTTAAATTAGATATATAGTGCCATTTTATTTTTTTCAGCTTCACGCTGTACCCCGCAAGGTGTATCCTTGGCCCTAGGCCCTAGCCTAGTGTTAAGCTACTTCGTTTTCCAATTTTAACCGAATTCTGGAGGCATTGCGAGTTGAGTGGCGTTCACATACTTGTGCGGAAAGTAGGGAATGGAGTGTCTCAACACTAGGGTCTCTCTGCAGGGTAACCTGCTGTGTGTGGATACAGCGTGGTATATATTTTATAAATTGTTTGTATAACACAACTCATTACAATACAACAATTGAAGGATATTTAAGCATAATAAAATGGAAACCAATAAAATTCTCTAAAGTACCTCGAACTGGAAAATATTTTACAAAGTTAAGCGGACGTGACCGCTCTCCGTCCTGCAATATTCAGTTGAACAAAAGTTGGACGATTTTACAACTTTTTCATATTTGAGAACTTCAGAAAGCATTCATATAAAATTCATTTTTTACCATTTTTCTTTACAACTGTTTCAAAGCCTCAGTTTAAATACGTTTGTGCACCGTGCGAAGTTAAATCTGGGGTCGTATACATGCTTATAATCTACATTTTATATACATTGTGAAGCATGAGTTCTGTGGGCAGTCGTGGCCTATGTGGGTTCTAACCCCATAGGGGGATGAAATATTTAATATTTTCATTTCTTCCCTCTGGTAACGAGGCTAACGTCCACCACACGAAACGCAATGCCTTCAGAATTCAGCGGGAATTGGGAAATTAAGTATCTTAGTAGGAACGGAGTGTCTTAAGACTAGGTGTTCTGTATTGTAAATATTAATAGTTATGTAAAGCATTTCAGAAATGATTTTTGTTTATAAATTTGTTGTATTTGTTGTATCAGAAAAAGTTTATTAAATAATATTTTTGTCACGATCTCGAAAAGTGGAAAACTTTGGGCTTAATATTATTATTATATTTTACTACAAGTAAAATCATCGCAAACAAAAGTACTGAACAAAAATATATAAATCTTATTTTCACACGCCAAAATATAAAAGTAATTCATAATAAAATAAAACCGAGAACGTGCCCACAGCCGGGGACTAATCTACTTTCCTAATACTCATAGCTCACAATGTCTGGCAGCTGTTATTTAGCTCTAAGCTACTTAAGTTAATATTTTACATTACTGTTTACTAATCGGGTCCAGAGGAGAGGAGGAGAGGAGGAGAAGAGGAGTGAGGACCTCATGAATAAAACACGAACGGAATAAGCTCCTTATTAGGTTATCTGCAAAGTTCTCACTCTGAGCCGCCTAAAGCCGCGCTTACACTATAATGTGTTGACATATGTCCAATGTTATAGTGCTTGTCCAATACGTACTTAGATGATATTAGCGACATATTAGGGCTTCGCCCGCTTGAATTACGTAATTATTAATTTATTACTTTTGTTTTCTAATATTGATGCCATTTTAAAACAATACTTATAGTTTATAAGTTATTTGTAGTAATTTTGTCGAACAATATTTTTAAATATGGTATACTTTTTTTTTTATAAACCTATAAATAAGATAAACACTAAATATCAAGGAAAGATGGACATACGGATAAATGGATTATATTTCAAAAAATTTCGTCATATTAAATTACTATCTTAACAATATTATTGCAGCACAGTTAATTATACGATGTCAAAGTTCCTTCGTTAATTAGATGATTTAAAATAATAATTAAAAAAAAAAACATCTTTAAACAGAATTGGCCCCGAAGAAAATTATTAAATGATACAATGACAAAGTTTTCTATGCCCGGGCTTAATTTCGGTATTTCCATAGAATAGGAAATTTATTAAGACTGATAGAATTGTTTATTCATTCATAACTTAAAGCTACGAGTACTTTTGCAACTTTGTTTAGGTGTTTCAACTGCCCTACTAATTTACCGAATTTAATTTCGTTTTTGATAATATAAAATCAAAGTTACTTGGCAATAATTCCGTAGCTTCCTGTTTATTTAATTTTGTTAACTAAAAGGTATAAATGTTAATTTATTATAATGACATTTCGTTATGGCGCACGGACGCAACAAACGCGACTGTTGTGGGTTCGAACCACACTCAGGGGGAAAGAAATATTTCATATTTTCATTCCCTAGCTTTATATCCCATATTATAGGCGTGACACTTGAAGAAGAAAATATATTTAAGTAAAATTATTCAAATATAAGCAGAAATCAGAGTGAAATTTAACGTTACACATTTTTATTTTATTTTAAGACATATATCTAATAATATTTTAAAAGAAACCTTAGGTTTTAATTTTTTGTTACTTAGGTCTCGTGAGAATAGTTAGCACAGTAATTTACCCAACATTAGCGGTTAAAGCACGTATTAATAGTAATTATGCAAGTTTACGCAAATGGAACCAGAGGTGGAAGTTGCGTCTGGGTCATTAAACTTTTTTCATTACATATGTACATATTGCTCACATGAATGTTTTTTAGCGTATACAATTTTGTGGAATAAATTTTAGAATTATACGGCAGTTTTGTATAAATAAATCGCTGTTTAAAATATTTTTTTTAATAAAGTACTGAAAACGTCGTAGTTTGGGTTTTTAGTAAATGTCTGATTATAAGGTACTAGCGGACGCGCGCAGCTTCGCTTGCGTATTTAGGAGTGAATTCTAATAACCCATGAAACATGTGTTCAATGAAATATTTTTAAGAGTCTAAATTTCAAATTTTATAAAAATCGGTGGCGATTTAAAGATTGTTCCATACAAACATTCAAGCCCTTATTTGCATCTTTAGGGGGTGAATTCTAGAAAACGATGAAACACGTGTTCAATGAAACACTTTTAAAAATCTAAATTTCAAATTTTATAAAAATCGGTGCCGATTTAAATTTTTTTCCATACAAACTTTGAACCCCTATTTCACCCCTTTAGAGTTAAAATTTTTTAAAATCCCTTCTTAGTGGATGTCCAGATTACGAAAGTAAACATCTGTCCAAATTTAACGTTTCTACGCACAGCGGTTACGGCTGTGCGTGCGTCTTACCTCAGTCAGTGAGGACATGTCCTTTTATATATATAGATAGAAGATAGTAATGGGTCCAAATCTAAGTAAGGAATGTTAATAGATTTTGCTAGTATTAAGGAATTTTACCAATGTAATAATAAATTATGGGTTCAAAAAGGCTCATTTTTTTTATTTGTATGAATCTTTTGAATCTGGTGCAATAGGCAGTGCATAATTATATATGTATGTATGTGTATGGTAGACAATTCAAAATCAAAATATTTTCTATGTAAATGATTTTTTGAATGGTCAAGATGCATGAAAATGTAACACCACTAACAGGACTACATTTTCTCAGACCAGATCTCATTTAAAATAAGATACCTTATTTTAAATGTAGACGTAGAATTTTTATAAAATAAGTAATGATATTTTTAATAAAAAAACAAAACAAATTCAAGCTCCACACCATTTCATTCTTTACTGATGATAATCAAAACGAAGATCATATTTCATGTTCTATAATGAAATATAAAAGACATAAATTTCCCACAAATTGTGGATAAAATAAGTAAAGGAACAACAAACAGAAGGAATTTAATATCCACCGCGACAGAGAATTCCTGTTACAGTTTGTTTTCTTACCGACGACATATTTGTTTAAAGCTACGCTACTTCGTCGATAGGAATAATAGTATTGTACAAACAATAAAAGGGAAAGTCGTTATATTTTAATTATTTACTCTAATATTTGAAAAAAAAATGTAATGGTATTAATTAAAGGCTGTAAAAATAATTATAATATTTAAAACAAGTCATTGCCCTGTTTCACGACTGGTCGAGCTTAATGTAGTTAGTCTTTTCATTTAACTTTGATGCCTATTGCAGGAATTCCCAATTTACTACAATTTTCTGAGTAAGAATCAAATCCAAAGTCACCTTGTTAATATTTAAATAGAATAACGTGAATCTACGTAATTCATTATTCAATACAACTATAACCCTAAACTATACAAATTTAAACAACAAATTACATTGCAACAGTAGAATAATTTTCTGTTTATTAGATATAGCATTTGCAATATACATACATACTCTGTAAATATTAACTTTGTTATTGAACTAGATTAATGTTTGTCCGTAGCCCGAGTTTGAAATTAGTCTCATATATTATCGAGTGGCGTAACCGCTGGAGACCAGCACTGGACTATAGCCATTTAATATTCACACTGTTGATCTTTCCGATTGGCTCAATTATTTACAATATAGAAATTGGTCTAGTTACGTTTTGTTTATATTTAACTATACTGTTATATAGTAATTTATGTTTTATTCGAAAGAAAGGATAAATTTTTCAGGAACTCAAAAGTGCTATTATGGCTTAAAATTTGGTTTTACGAGATAGATATATATGTTTTAAAATATCTGAAATTTTTCACTTTCTATGCAATTGTTCTATTTAATTTTGATTTTCAATATACTTTCTTTTTTAGCTTCACGCAGGTTAGGCAGAGGGAACCTGAGAAACTAGTGTTAAGACACTTCCGTTCTGCACTTTCCACCGAATTCTGAAGACATTGTGTGTCGAGCAGCGAAATTCAACTCTGCGCTTTGTCTTGAGATCAGAGCGAAGACATGATAATATTAAATATTTAATTTCCTCTAGCGGGAATCGAACCATGCACCACGACGGCCTCAGAAATTTAATCTAATATGTAATATCCTAATTTTAATATGAAATAATTAATCATTCTCTTTCTACTTACTAATAAGAGACTTTAGTAATGGAACTATTGAAGAGAATTATATTCCATAATAGTTCATGTCTCTTTTGTCCGAAACTAAAAGTCTAAGGTTGTGACTCTATTAGCGAGGGTAAGGGCTCTATAAGGGCATCGAGAACGTATTGATCGCAAGGATCAAAGCTTGAGCTGTCGATATTGGTTTCATTATAATAAGTGCTATGTGGGGTAAAGTTTATAAATAAACAGTTTGTTGTCCAGATATTTTAATAAAGACATTGATAATTTCTAAGGATACTTTTACACTAAAGTTACTATAGATTATTCATATATTGATTCCAGTGGTGGCGCAGTAGTGGTGTTCTGGTCCTCAACACGCAATGCCTCCAAAATTAGGCTTGGAAAGTTGGGAACGGAGAGTCTTAACACTAGGTTCCCTCTGCTTACTCTGCTGTGTGTAGGATATAAGCGTAAGGTAAAAAAAATATTAGCTTTTTAATATGAGGTGAAAGTATACAAAGAAAATGGTTGTGTTATGCTAGTATGCCGTATACAGTATACTGTCAATATTTTCATTTGTTTACATCGAAGATCAAATTTAATCTTTCAATTTTCAGAATTTTTTATAGAGGTATAAGTGATTACATTTTTGCAATAACTAAAAAGTTATATTACTACATAAATACTTTTTTACTAGGTTGGTTAAAATAATAAATTTTAACTTTCACTAATTCATTGAAAACCATTGAAATGAAAGCGAGTATATTAACAAGTTTATGACATGTGGAAAATTCTATATAAAATTTTTCTTATCTTTTCATTCTCTTCTTATACGATAAAACGTATGTTCGGCTATCGGACCCTATAGTTAGGCAGGTTCTTTATAAAAAGCGAACCAAATATTAAGTAAAAATATACCAGCACATCTCTTTGAGGGTGGGAAAAGGTCATGCAGATTATGATGTGGCTTTAGGTTGTATATAACGCCCACGTTAAACTTCGCTTTTGAAATTTATAGTGAAAATGTATGCGAAAAGTTAAAATAGAAATTTATATTTACTTCTAATAACAGTTTTCAGAATAAAGTGTTAGATATTATACATAACTAAATGAAAGTAGATTGAGCACATATGAAGAAATTCTTAGAAGAGATTTCAAAAGTTCCCAAGATTACAAAGTGTTTTCTCAATGAAATATTTATAATTTTGTATTATTTCTCAGATCGTTTATTTATTTTATAAATTTTTTTAATACTTTGCCTTTCTTAATAGCAATATATGCCGGTCTAAATATATATTTATTTTAATGAACAAAAATATATAAAGGAATGAGCTTCACGCTTCAGAGGAAACCCAGTGTTAAGACACTCCGTTATTCAATTTCTGTTGTCTTGGTGCCAGAGCGAAAAATAATAATATTAATAAATCATCCTAATTCCTCCGAATGAGAATCGAACCTACAACCGTCGTGTTACAGTCACACCCTTGTGCCCCTTTGTCACGACGGCTTCAATGATGATGATCATATCAATAACAATTTTGTTTATTTTAAACAATTTATTAATACTTTATGTTCTTAAATAGTATTAAATATTAATGAAACTAGATATAAATTCTAATATATAAGAGAAACAAATTAAGATGAAATAGCAATTATTGTATATCTGTTTTGCGATTAATACTGAATGCCTAACATTAAATACCTAAAAGCTATTTAAGCGACAACTTGGGTCACTTTATGGCGGTGGACGAAATTCTGCGGCCTCTCGCCGGATGTTTTACATAGCTGGTCTATAAACCCGGATTTTAGTTCATGAATTGTTTTATATATAGATGGATATGTTGAAATAAACATTGTAGTAAATATGTAATGATAATAGTGTAGGTTCCTAGTATTCATATTTTTGGGGCAAATCGATTGAAGTAGGGTTTTTTGGATGGCAGAAAGGAATGCTGTGTATTATTTAAACTCATTTTGTCTCATTCTCTTGTTTGTTGATTATAAATTAATTTTTAGCAAAAAGAAAAACCGACTTCTAATAACGAACTAAAAGTGAAAAATAATTTTACAAAGATTTCGACAAAAGGTTGTGGGTTCGATTCTCAGTCGAGGGTATGAATCATTATTTATTTATATTTATTGCTTATTTATAGCTCTGGCAACAATATAAAGTACAACTGAGTACGGTAAGTCAACACCCATGCCACAAACATTCGGCGGAGAAAGGAGAACGGAGTGTCTTAACACATGGAACCCCCATTTATTTACTCTGCTGTACCTATATACAAATACGTATGTAAATATAATATTTTAAACATTATTAAACCTACATAACAGTTATAATATAACTTTAATATAATTCTCCATAAGGCATAAAGTTACTTCGATACTGTATCAACATTCGAACAGTTATGAAGTTGAAGACGAAGTGGGAAGGCGTTAACTCGATCGCACTTGGAACTTTATCTATTGCATATCATCCTTCTGAGAAGCCTAACTTTGTAGTGTTACTATATTTTATATAGTAAACTTAAAAATAAAAGTAAATGATAATATAAATATTATCTGTAGTATATATATTATGTAGTATATATTATCTTACCTGTAGCTCCTTTGGTGTTGCACGAAGTCGTGGGCGGCGGTGATAACTTACCTTCAGGTGACCCGTACACTCGTTTGCCTTGTCTTTTTCTATAAAAAAGCATAGAGTATGCAATTCGTTAAGGATTCAATTTTCTTATATTTTTTTTTTTATTACAAATATTACTGTTAAGTTTTCTAGTATAATCTATATCTATATATCTATATATATAATAAAACTGTAAAGGGGGTTAAATCTGTACATTGAATATAAACTAAAAAAAACACTTCAGGGGGAC
>JAEBDU010003893.1:0-12193 GCA_016802625.1 Heliconius numata | reverse complement strand
ATATCATATATAAATTATTTAAATCCAATGCAAATGACTTATTTAAAGCAGAAGTTATTAAAATACATTATGACAATTTAAAACACAATAGAAACTATCAAAGCGTTAAACAGTAGAGAACAGAATGGTAGTAATTTATTAACTATTGAGATGTCAATATTAAGTTATTAAATTAATAATATTTTTATTTATTTAATGCTCCTATTGAATATAATTAAACAATATTGTCATAGACGTCTCAATTAAAAATGTTGTTATAATTAAACAAAAGATTTTTAGAAGCGGATTCTATTTTTAAAATTATGAAAACGAAACAAACCAGTTTTTAATATAAAAAAGGTACTTTTTTTACAAACTTCTTTTATTTCTTGCCAATCTATCAATTGATAAGAAATAAAAGTTACATAAATGCGTTATACAGATAATAGTAATTATTTACTACCGAGTATATATACCCTAATATACATTTTACATTACAATTAATTGATAAGTTATTAATTACATTGCCCCTGAATTACGATACAGACGTTTGCTAAATTCACTAGTGATTGACAACAGACTGATTTATAATACGGTAGTATCGACTATCCACTATCGAAACAGGGGTTCAATAGGAAAATTATCCGTTAGGTTGGCTGGCTACCAGGCCAATTGAGAGGTTGGACGATTAACGAAAGAGATGTTAAAAAATATTTACAGGGTATTTGGATTTAAATATCTTTATGCTCACGAGCGTGAGAGTATAGCACATAAAACACAAAGTGAGTGATAAAGTTTTACACTCTTACTCTATACTTTTGACTTAATTTTTTCTTAAATATTTTTTTATAAAAAAAAATAAACAAAAATAATGGAGGGTATAATAATGATTTACGCTCACCTTACAACCTAAAGAGGTCCCTCCCAAAGAATCAAGAGGATGCTCAGTACTATCACTATTGTACTCACAATCTTTTTGTCGTCATTTCAAAAAAACCTAACGACAACGGAATATTTTTTCTATTCCGTACCATATATACAAAATATAATTTGACCTTACTATATACATTATAATAAACTTATGATCTATTATAATCTGACAAAATAAATTGTTTATTTATTTGACATACCAACAATACAAAGTAATATATAATACTAGCCGACCTGGGCAGCTTCGCCCGCTTATATCATACCAATATTTACTTAATATATTTATGAAATTATTTTCAATTTAAGGGGTGAATTCTAAAAATCCGATGCAAGCACCTTGCTTTGCCCAGCACATCTAATAAACATACGAATTATAATCCTGTAAGGCGATTCATTAAAAAAACTAGATGAAAAACAAGTTAGGTAGAAACGGAACTTGTTTATGACACTATAACCATCTTATAATTTGGTATTAAATGACAGTGACGATGATAATAAATTATTATTAATGACATTATTATTTCAATTAGTTATGCGTGATACCACAAAGCGTTTGGTCAGGCACATTCATATGTATAAATGCGGTCATTTTGTTTGTTAAAATATTGCTCAATTGTAAATATTTTGTCATTCGTAAACAATTTTTTGTGACCACTCTTTGTGTACCGCTTAAGTAGTTGTTTTGATTTTACCACCCCTTTTTTTCTAAATTATCAGCAAAGAAGATATTTCGAATTCTTTTTGACTAATACCAAGATTATAAAGTATTTCAAAAATTGCCTCTATACATATTTTATTTAATGCAATTACAATTATTAATTCCCTTAATAACACTATTCCATTTTAATATCACAAAATACTTTTAGAATATATTGGCTCGAAAATAAGTAAACACAATGTATAATCGTATAAAAATTACAGATTCCAAATTCAAAAATAATATTATATTTATGTTTAATTCTAACAGTATTTAAAGATATACCTATAGGCAACAGATTAAAAACAACAGCAGCAATGTTACAATAGAAAATTTAGTAATAAAATATAACTACTTCAAGATATGGAATAGATAGTTTTATTAGAATCTAGGAATTGCATTAAGAAATAGTCAAAATATTTCCTATAAAAGAACGCACTTCAAAGTCATAATATCCACCACACCTACCTAATAAAGCCTAAAATATTTTTATATAATCTGTGGATATATATAAATTATTCGTCCATATAATATTCAGGAGAAGTCGTAATGGGAATTTCAGTCTGTTAGCTCCTCGTTATTACTGGTTAATAAATATGTAGGCTCGACGACCTTTCATTCATAGAATTAATCAAGTTTTGGCACGCCCGCATGTATCTTCGCCCCACTTATCATAGCGTAGGTAGGTATCATACATTAAGTGTCACTTGGTATGTAAGTGTATGAAGCTTTAGAACCCAACTTCAAATAAAAACCAATAAGTTAGAAAATTTAATTAATTTTTTAAGCAACCATTCTCAGTTTTGTAACTTTTTATTTAATTTTTCATTTTCAACAGATAAAATTGAACAAAATTATTTACGCTTTATGGATCCAGTCAAGTGTGAATAGAAAATTCTTCTAAACATTAATTAAATTTGATAAAATATTAAACTCTCTATTTTTTATAAATAATACATCCGTAAGTAGTTGAAAAAATAATTATTATTTATTGGATCATATCACAATATTACGTTTATTTATATAATAATAGGTATATTGTTTAACAGTTGTATACAAAATCATTAAACAAATAATATTCACGAAGAACTGACAAGAAACTATTATACAATCGTATGCTCGTATGTATGGCAACCGGAAAACAAACAGAATGTAAAAAAAGCTCGTGTAAATATGGAGATAAAATGAAACACTGAGCTGGCGTAAAGTGGAGAATGCAGTAACGAGATCCTCTCTGCCTGCCTGATGTAATATTAGGATAACAAATCCTCTCCCCTTTCTTCCCTTCCCTCCCTTCCCTTTAAAAAAGTTTTAAGATATATAATGCAATGGTTATTGAAAATAACCATGTCACCTCTCTACCAATTTCTTGATAAATCAATGCTGAAAGTTTAAAAATACTGTGACACACTCGAGGGGCTTGAACGTCGTCGAGAATAAAGTATACGAGTATACCTAAATGTGACTCGGAAAGCGCATAAAATAAATTGATTTACTGAAAAGCTTCAAATATTACCCATACAATACCCAAGTAAGTAACAGACAGTAACAGAAATATATTGATATCTCTTTATTCTTATAGACGAATTTATTTTATGCAAAGGGTACTGTTACTAGCTAACATTTCTTATAGTTACCATTTGCCTCAGATAAAATTTTAGATAGGATAAAGATTTTTTTTGGACATTTGAATAACTCCACCTGGAACGTACCTGGAAATGTCGGCAAGTAAAAAATCTTCACATTTGCTCATTAACTTATCTGACCCGACCCTGAACGGAGTCGATATAACTAATTATTTGAAAGAGCCGTTTGGTTAAACAAAGTATATTTTTCCTCAAAATGTATAATTCCGAGACCCTAAATTTTGTTTACATTGAGGAAAAAAGAAAATTACACTTCCTTTTTCATTAAGACCGTCATACATAAATTTTCATCGACAATAACAATATATCGACAATTTTTATCGTACCGGATGTGGCGACTTTAAGATTAATGTATGAATTATGGGTGACATGGTTATATTATTATAACATCTTATTTGGTTTTCCAGACCAGCATTAATTTTTCCAGATTAGTTTTCATCGCAATTAATTTTTAACTTGGCCGCTTATTGTATTATTAATTGAAATTGTACTGAGCGGATTTCTTTAACTTAATTTTACATTTATTTTAACCTAAAGAAAAAAATAATATCGTGTTTCATAGTAACCCTTAAATCATAAAATTCACACCCCAATGGAGTCAGGGCGGGTCGTAAAGTGTTAAAGGCATCTTTTGTAACGTAAATAAGATCAACATTGTAATTTCGCCGTACTTAATCTTCAACGTTAACACAAAAGCTTTGTGAATTAAATTACATAAGTAAAATATCATAACTAAACTAAACTAGTATTTATTACTAATATATGAAAGTAAGATAAGAATTCTCATTCTTATGCAGTAGAATTTTAATTGTACTTATTATATTTTATTATATACCTAACTATAATTCTTTATTGCACACTACAGTTAAGTGCTTTAAAATTTGAGAAAATAAAACAACGTGTTACAAATATATAAAACTTTAGTTAATATTTTACTTATTATATTAAAATTTCTTAGAATATAAATTACTTTATTGAATTTCTCTCCGCCTATTTAGAGGGGGGACAGCGTAAAGCTGAAAAAATATATTGAATCTATATATCGAAATAATCGAAAGGTCACTCACTCATCACGAAATCTCAGAAACTACATGTACTAGGAATCTCAAATTTTGCATAGGAGTTACTTATAGGACGTAGGTGCTCGCTAAGACGGGAATTTGCAATATTCGATTTCTAAGGGGTTGTTTTTGGGGTCGAAAGTTTGTATGAAACTTCGTTACAAATGCTAGGAGTCTCAAATTTTGCATAGACGGTCACTAGGACGTAGTCATGGAGACAGAAATTAATAATAACATAGTTCACGCGGGTGAAACCGCGAGCGGGCCGCTAGTAGGTATATAAAATAACGTCTCTACAATAGCAGAAATAGGCATATAGATACTCAAAGCTGTCTCACTACTTAGAATAATCCTTTCATATTTCCAAGTGAAGTTGAATGCGATTTTCGTGTTCTCAATTTGTTAAAGTGGACCACCGAGACAGATACATAACCCCAAATATACCTACATACGTACAATTTTATAGCGAATATTACATTATTTTTTCTAAAAGTCATTGTTTTCTTTGTATTCTTTTGTTGATACATACATATTATATTAACATAGAGTCTGTAGTGAGATAAAAATAATTCCAATTAAGAAGCTTTAAATTACGTTTAATGTGATTGACATTTTGTTATCTTTTCTTGTTTTAAAAAGTAATATTTATAATAGTAGTGGCAGCGGCTTGTCATGAAAAAATAACAAGTGACTCGTATGGAGAGCACAGTGGGACAGGATTTGACTATAAACCTGATGGTTACAAGTTCGATCTTCACTAGAAATAAACAAAGAAATGATTCACATTTCCATTCCTCCACTTTTTTGACCGTACGACCTTGAGTTGCGCCATTCAACAGAAAATACGTTCACCAGAGCAATGAGTAGAACCTACCTTAGAATTCACGAGATACAGTGGAAGCTAAAAAATAGAAAATAGAACTTGAGAAATGAAAAATTACAATCGATATTTTTATATTTTAAAATGCATACTTCATGTTAAAGTAGTTTCGTATAAAATAAATGAAATATTTGACGTTTACTTTCATCATATATATATTATTTAAACAACATTAACATGCCATAATTTGGTAAACGTTTTCATCGTCATAATATTTATTGTATTAAGCAATCTAAAACATTTACTGATTTATCCGTTGCTCATTTTATATGTTGTTTGTAGATGGCTTTACATGTTAGACTCGTGAACATTAAAGTTTTATGCTTGTTTTTATTATTATATTTAAATATTAAATTATTACTATTCTAAATAATGTATTCATTGAATTATGATACTTCATGTTTATTTTATTAAATTAGCCAATTGACAATGATTTACGATATTTTTTTTGTAAACGGTATTGTTACTTTTGGTATATCGCTTATATCTAAACAAATATCTGTGTATTCTTCCTGCATAAATCCCAGCATTTGATGCCAGGGTCTGCTTACCTGCTCGAAATAAAGATGGAGCTCGAATAATGTGGAGAATTGTCCTCGGTGGCTAATCCATTAGCTCTCATGTCCTGCATCACGATCATAGGCGCTTCCTTGCGGTTCCGGGTGATCTCACTCCAGAGATAGCCATACCAAAACACATGTATCATAAATTACAAAAGTTGTATTGAAATTTAATTATCAAGCTTCTTTAAGTCTACATTTTTATCTTTGAAAATTTCATATATCCAAATATTTTATTATAACATTTATCACAAAGAGGCCATGACTCTATTTTACCGTCACTGTATTTCATCGAGTTTACAAACAAGAAGGTATTAATTTATCACATTTCACTCAACACGTCACAATTTCACTCATAGCTCATTTATCAAGAGCACCTAAGCCGCTTAAGCTTTCAAAGCAACACGAACCCCCAAATACACATACTTAGCATACAAATATGATTTTTCTTTCCAATACGCCTAAAGAATAAAATTAAAATTATTGATTTAAATGAACAAGAACTGGGCAACGGTCCAAATGGACATATATCTTTAATTCATGGTAGCACTGGTCTAACCTTTGTTCTTTGAAATATCTCTATAGCAACTAAAACTATTGTAGTTCGTACTAACAACTGCAGTATACGTTCTAATAAGCGACACGACACACGGGTAAACTTGGAGGGAGGATCTTCGAATTTAACCCAAACTAATGCTTTATAAATTATAGACAGACGCAGTTCTTGTTAGCTAAGGTATTAAACTTCGATAAGATACTGTAATATTTATTTATTATATCTTTTTTTTTGTTTTACGCTGTATTCCTCTGTATGCGGGTAAGCAAAAAGAACCTAGTGTTAAGACACTCCGTCCCCCACTTGCATAAAATTTATTATTTGCTGAGTGGTGAAACTGGACGCTGCCTCATCTTGTTACCGAGGTAAAGAAATAAAAATTCATTCCTCTGAGTGAAAATCGAACCCACAATCATCATCACGATGTGCAGTTGCACCACGACCTCCTGCCAAATGGAAATTAAAATTACCTTTTTAAAATAAATCATTTAAAGATAAATTTTACAATCTAAGTATCTATGCTACGAACCAGTACGTCAACGTAATGGATATATAACTGAAAAACACAACTTCCCTTTTGGGAAAGTCAGGTAATATAGATATACGTTACGTCGTTCGCCGTAACTTTTTCACAGGTCACTGCCACATTACACCTAAAAGATTCACATACATAAAATTTGAATCTTAAAGAACCTTTGTGTAAATCAAGCGAACATATTCCTTTGCCTCGTTCAAAATATGTTTATGTTATACATAAATATTAAAAGATAATTTTAATATATTACGAGCTGCTTTATAATTGAGTTCAAAGAAAATTCTTTTTGCTGATAAGTATAATAGAGACACTGAGATATGGATTTTGATTTCTCCTTATGCTAATCAGTTTTATATTACTTTGAAATAATAATACACTAACCTAACCTAACCTAACTACTACTACAAATAACAAACCCCACAATAAAGAATATTACTTTCATTTTGTCACAACCCAAAATTAACCAAAAATCCTATTTTAAAAAAAATCAAACAAGTCTTAGTGAGTCCACATTACAAAAATAAAAATCTGTCCAAATTTCTACACACAGCGGTTACGGCTGTGCGGGTGTCTTACCTCAGTCAGTGAGAACATCTCCTTTTATATAGATTAAATGAAACCCTCTTTTCCCTAAGATAAAATATGGCAATATCACTATTGTTATACAATCAGGAACTATATGCTACATTTAACACGATTATTACAGATTCCATCGAGAGTCGAAGGTTGGGAGCGATTTATGTATGAATATTTATAAACAAAGGCCTAATATAACATTAAATAGAAAATAAACATGCTTATTAGAAGGATTTACGATTCGTTACAATTATATAATTCAGAACCAATTCCACTTTATGTTCATGCATACATTCAATTTTGGGAGCCGTAGCTGGACGTAGTGCAGGTGCATTCTGTGCACGAAATGATTCAATTTAAATTCCTTTAAGCATCTTCTTATCCTTTCGAGTCGACAAGCTCAATCATTTTGATCTACAGACTAGAGTGACCGTTTGTCGAAGCCTTTGAGCTTTAGAAATGTCTAATCTTTTATTCACTATAAAGCAATAGCAAATGCCTTTGCTGAATATGTACCTACTCGTACGTTTTGTTTACTTTTTCAATTTTTTAAATTTTTGATGTGTTTAAGGAATAAATAAAGTAATCTTACGTGTTTTAACATATTTTGTTATTGCTAATGGAATGATTAGTTCGTCGATAAAACGAATTCACTTCCTGTATTGAAAAAGTATTATATTGAAAGATACTGGATAGTTCCTTTATAAAATATGTTTTATTACACACATGTAAAATACACTGTTTTTTTCAATCTCATTCTTTATATTGTTCAAACTCTTTTGTAAGTAGATTATTTAATGGTTTTAGAAAGTTTTAACGCCATGAACGTATCGTCGCGTCGTCGTCGTCGTCGTCGCCACCGTTGTATCGCATTTAGCACTTGCTTATACAAGAGTATTTCTGTACTGCAAGAAACTGTACACCTGAATTTATGATATTCATCTTAGCTTGAGACAAAAAGTGATCCTATAAGTGTTCTGATTTTACCTTTTGAGGTACGGAACCAAAAATGCTTAAAACTAAAATAAAAATATCAGACTTCCTAATCGCTCTAATTATATTGTGAAAATATTGTCCAGAAAACACCTAAATGGAAAAAGACTTTTTGATAAAGGTGAAGCTAATAAAAGTAACTTAAAAATTACTACTAGTTAGTGCCCTTTTGTTAATATTTTGTAAATAATACTTGCTTAATATCATCCATCTTACAAGCCATAAAATAAGTTACAACTAAACTTTGCCACTCAAGTGCTGGAGACATCTAAAGATAGCTTTAGATATGTACCTAGATATTCTGTAAATTATTTCTACGAAGACAATGCTCTTTTTATAGCTTGAAAGAAATTACTTTTTCCTAATAAATTTAAATGATTCTTTTTCTAATTAACTCTTCTAAGCACTTTTAACGTTGCATGAGCATATGACCACAGACTAAAAACAATCAAGTCTCTTAATAATATTTGTTTACTTTTATATGTATATATTAAAATATATGTATAAATACTTATTAATTAATATTTTTTCAATATTTCAAAATAAACTTTTTCTTATTTTTATACAACATCAATATTAGGATACAATGCCTATTGACACAAATGCCTTGCGTGTTTTTACGTAATCAGGAAGGCCACACGAACTACGAAAATGATGCCATTCTTCCAAAAATAAATTACCTACATAATTACTCGCAACGCCACTTCTAACAAAAGTTTACTGTTTAGTGCAAAAGATCAATAACCAGTTTTTTTTACGCATGCCCCAAAATATTAGATATCTATCCATCAATCAGCCTTTCAACGTCCACTGCTGGACATAGGCCTCCACTAATTCTCGCCACTCTCTCCGGTCCTGCGCCCTTTGAATCCAGCGGATTCCCGCTGTCTTTTTAAGGTCGTTTAAGGTGTTATATTAGATATGTATTTTAAACGATAAATGTAATTTTCAGAAACAATCTAAGTACAAGAAAACAAATGTTATCATAACCGTTATATAAAATTTTATAATGATATCGGTTATGATAAAATATTAAATTTTTTCTAAATAAATACTTTAGCTGATTAAAAAAATTAAAAACAAAAAAACTATTTTCCCGTACCGGGAATCGAACCCGAGCCTCCTGGGTGAAAGCCAGGTATCCTAGCCACTAGACCATACGGGATATATGAGACTTTATGAATGTTCTGGCCGCAATCTATAATATTACACAATATAAAAAATATAAATATCAATAAAACTTATTGACAATGACACACTTCTAAAAAAAATTAAAATGGCACTAAATATAACGCATACATTGCTTATTGTGTTAAAAGACATGCATACATTGCATAAACTTTCAGGCGCTGAGCTTTACAAGCACAGTCGCTCGTATTGCTATATTTTTTATTGAATTACATTTTCTTCAGGGGTTCAGCAGATTTCAGGGAATTTTAGATTTATTGGAAAACACTGGTTCCTTGAGCAAAATTGACAGATACAGCCCGACTGTTGGGTTTACGCTCGTGATTTTTTTCCTCAATATAGCTATCTTTCTCTAGGTACGTTATCATATATATTAAAATAAAAGAAAATACAATATATATTTTCACCAAACGACCGAAAAACGATGAAAGTAGCAATAAAGATCAATTTAAAACGTCTAATATAGATTTGTTATAGGCCATAAATGATATTTTATTAGTCTAACATTTTACGCTATGACTTATGCCAATTTCGTTTTGTAAGCATTAGTCTTATAAAGGTACAATATCTTTTATAGGAGAACACATACCTACTAATATTTATGCTGAGTACAAAACTTGATTTACTGTTATATATTTGATCTAACTCTACCTACTAGTCTAAGTCCTACAATGTATAATATTTTTCCAATGCGAACTTACAATATTACAAATATAAAAACCGGTAAAGTCGATAAGCCGGTGAGTCGGACTCAGCCACTGATGGTGCCGTATCAATTTCAAAATTTTCTGTCAAACATCGTCTGTAACTGTCTGTCTGTGTTGACAAATGGCCTTGACAGACAGACAACAAAACAATCCTACAACGTTTCCGTTTTTTCCATTGGAGATTCGGATTCTTAAATACTTTAGGTATAAAATCTCAATTCTATTTATTTTCGCAATATAATTTTCTGACTTATTTACTTTACTACCATTGGATTTATTTTAAAAAAGATCCTAACCCTAAATACTAAATAAAGTAATCTTATTTAACTTTTATACACTGGTTTAAATAAACTCTGACTTTTAGTTTGCCCACTTCAAAGGAATTGTTCTTTTGACCGAATACTTAAAATTTATTCGTGTGCTTAACATTTCTAATATAAAAACGCAGTATAGCTTTAGCAGTATAGCTGAGTATAAACCTTTATATAATAAAAAAAACTATCGCACACAGCTTCGCCTAGACTGAAATTACATAGACTATACCTACACTACTCACTTTGATATCTTCCATGTCAAATCTAACGTTATAATAATCGTTAATTAGTTAACTTAAAATATCCTAATATCTTTTATTATTGTCTTTTTCTTTACTTTTCTATGTGCCTGTACTATGTCGATGACTATATAATATGGATGTATCATGATATTAGAAAAAAAATATTCTAGACAAACTTTTTTCAACCATCACGAACCAGCTGTGACTCTGTTGGCTGAAGTACAAAAATTAGTTGTTAGCCACAGATAGTAGTAAGTTTTTCAATATAACACTTTGAAAGTAATACAGAATTTTTTCCTTCAAGTTATTTTTCTTTTTCATCTTAGAAAATAAAACTAATTAATATTTTTACATTATAAATAACGAAATAAGTGTTAATACTGCAATTATATTTTACAATACATACTTTATTTTTCCCTATTCGTATTTCATTTCAATAGAAAATTATAGAGTATTTCATTGGAAAAAATAATTTCACGAGTGTATTGTAAACGTCTAAAAATGAAAAAGTATGCTTATTTTTTATAAGCTAACGAAATAGAATTTTACCTATGTATTTTTTAATTTTAACAAAATTTTCTCAACTTTTCATGTTTATATTAAAATTAGTCTGCAGGTGCTTACTATTTAAATACCTGCAATTCTCGAGGGATTGCAGACTGCAGCAAAACGTTACGACGCTGTTCATATTATTAGTATGAAATTACCTACGTACTTTTACTGTGTTGTAACGGAATTTGTTTTACTATCCAGTGGAAAGATAAATTATTTTATTCTGAATTAGTAAATATATAATATAGACATAAAAGAAAATGAACTAATTTGAAAGTCGACAATTGTATTCTGTTTCCTCCAATGGACAAAGTATTCATTTACTTAATTAGAAATTTGAACATAGCGGAATTTGGACAGTCGTGGTTTCCAAGAAGCGCGGGTTCAAATCCTGCTTCTTTCAAAATTTTATACATTTTCTAAATAAGTATTTTTCTTTCCTAAATGTGCAATACTACACAATAAGATGACTTTTGACACTTTAAATTTATTTAAATTGTTCATTTTTTTTTCAATTAAAATAATATTATAATGAAACAAAAATATACTAAGCAAAATTGGCAGTTGGCAGGCACGAATGGAAAGACCTCTATTCTCCGTTTTCCACCCGAAATCTCGATACAATGTGCTGAGTGGCGGGACTCTACGCCGCGATGATACTGATCTATATAAAAAAAAATATTGACTTATGAAAATTTATATCTAATTATTGCTATATAAATTCTCTATTAATTATGAAAACTCAAAGATAAAATTTGTAAAGAACGCCTAATGATT
>JAEBDU010003887.1:0-14367 GCA_016802625.1 Heliconius numata | reverse complement strand
GTTTGTTGTATTTCAAAATCAATATTAGAAGTGCTACGAACTTTGAAATATTATTAATACTTGCGAAATTGGTAGAAGTGATGATAAATATAAATAAACTAGCGGTCCACCCGCGGCTTCGCCTGCGTAACCTACGCTATTATTAATTTCTGTCTCCATGAGTACCTACGTCCTATAAGTGACGTCCATGCAAAATTTGAGAGTGCTAGCATTTGTAGTAATGAAGTTTCATACAAATTTTAAACCCCAAAAATAACCCCTTAGAAATCGAATATTGCAAATTCCCGTCTTAGCGAGCACCTACGTCCTATAAGTAACTCCTATGCAAAATTTGAGATTCCTAGCACATGTAGTTTCTGAGATTTCGTGACGAGTGAGTGACCTTTCGATTTTATATATATAGATTAAATAAGGGCTGTATCCCGCACATAGCATGGTAGGTAGAGGGAAGCTAGTTTTAAGACACTCCGTTCCCAACTGTCTGTCGAATTTTTCGAGGCACTGTGTTGAGTGGCGGAACTCAACGCCGGGCAAGACTTAACCTCGGTGTCAGAGCGAAGAAATGAAATTAATTCCTTCGAGTGGAGATTGAACCCACAACTGTATAAGTAAATATTAAACGATTAAATAAACAAATGCCTGATAACCTATTAATTCCAAGCACGTTTGTAATTGCGTAATAGTTAATTTACTTGAACTTTATGCCTATTCAAAGCACACTCAGTCGGGCATCAAATAACAAATTAATGAGAGCGATTGATGACTTTCGTGATGTCACGTCTGAAATGGTGATTTATGTGTTTATTTTAATTATTTATTTTTATTTTAGCTTAGCACGGTAGGCAGATGGAACCTGGGAACCTAGCGTTAAGACGCTCTGTTCCCATTAAGGCACTTCCGTTTTCCACTTTCTATCGAATTCTGGAGGCATTGCGTGTTGAGTGGCGGGAATCGAACTCACAACCTGCCGCTTTAACAGTTGCACGCTGCGCCATGACTGGCCTCTAGTAATTTCAATTACAATAAAACAAAAAGGTACATTTGCCTAGTCTAGACCTAAAGGCTTCACGCTATATCCCGCACACAGCAGAGTAGGAAGAGGGAACCTAATGTTAATACATTCCGTTCTCCATTTTCTTCGAATTCTGGAGGCATTGTGTCAGTGGCGGGACTTAACTCAATTCAACAATGAAGAATTGAAAATATACATTTTAATAAATATTTCATTTTCTCGAATTTGGATCGAACCCACAACCAGTGGCGTTTACAGCCACACCTGGCCTTGTGCCACGACTGGCCACAATACAGTATTATATTTTGGTAAATTATTTTCCTTTAATTCCAACAAATTTCAGGTAAAATTTATGTACACGTGCCGTTTTGCCCTTAAGGTAAACCGTGTTATCTAATAAGATGAGAAAATTGACTAGGGATAAACTTCTCTTAGCGCTATAACTCACAAAACAACTGCTTTACTTTATTGTAACTCATACTAATTCGATATTATAAAAATATAAACAGTGCCTAAAATATCAGTTTCGTAGAATTTATCTATAGTGTGTTGTAAGGTTTTTATATAGACTCGTATTTTATTAGACTAACTAACAGATAATTGGTTATATTGTCAATTAACAAGCAAAGCGCGGCGTTAAGTTCCGTCAGTCAACACGCATGACGCAATGCCTCCAGAATTCGGCGGAAAGTGGCGAACGGAGTGTCTTAACACTAGGTTCCCTCTGCCTTTCCTGTATATGTGCGAGGTATAGTTTGAAGCTGTAAAAATTGTATTGAATGAATGAACTAAATAAGTAGATTATAAATTGATAAAATATAATAACCATGATTTTTAATGATTATATTAATTAATTTTTTAATCATTGTGTTTACGTTATTTTTTTTCGTAGTGTAAATTATATTATGAGTTGTAAATTTATATGTTTGAAATATTTTTTAGGGTTCCGTACCTTTTAAGAGAAAAAAGGGACGCTCATAAGGTGGAATAAAAAATTGTGAAGCTCTAATAATTAGACAGACAGAGACCTTATTAAGTTTAGGCTTAATGCCTATTTTGTGGTTTATATGTAATGTTATTTATTAATGTTTAATAGATAAAAGTAGGAGAAAACATTCAGAGAACGAGAAAACTTATTTCAAAAGTTCTCTCTGTAGGGATACGTTGCTAAAAATAGAATGCTTCAAACCTTCAAATAAAGCCTAAAGCCAGACTAGTATCAATATTAATTTAGTTCGCAACAGACCTAACGACCACTGCTTTAGCAGTGTGACGATTGTTATCAAGGACATATGTCCTATATTAAAAAACATATATTAATGCTTAATACATTACAGTGATAGTGGTCAAAAATATCTACATGATAATAAGATCTTTTTTTTAAATGAGTTAGCTAGGACGGCTGTTCGGACTCTCCGTTCCCCACTTTCCGCCGATTTCTTCAGACATTGCGTGTTGAGTGGTGGAATTCAACGCCGTAGTTCATCACTCCTGACCTGTCGCGTTTATCATAAGCCTGTGACCTTGCACCACGATTGGCCACTAAAATAATAAGACCTGACAAGCTTTATAAAAAAATACGAATGTGTTCATCAACAGCAGTATCACATCTATCTATGACCTATACCTTTATACTTTAGTTTTCAAAGCATATAAAAAATAATCTTTGTATAGAATCTTTAAAATGTCATCTTAAAGTTCGAAAGTTCGTGAGAGCTTTTCAACAAATTTGCTGCGGAACACTAAAAAATATGGCTCGTAAAATGAAGCTGGCAGCAATTTACTTGAACTACATTTTACTGAGATCATAAAATCAGGCTCGCGGTTAATGCTATAATTTTAACCATTTAAAAATATATATTATTCAAAATTATCATATAATAATTATTATTAGTTATATTACATAAGTACCTATATAAAAAAAGTGGGGAACGGAGTGTCTGAACACTAGGTTCTCTCTCTACCCTGCTGTGTGGATGCGGGATACAGCGTGAAGCTGATAAGTTTATAAAAATATCAACATTAAATACAGATATATAACAATTATTATTTTAAATGAATATTAAGTCTGTTCAATCTCTTTATAAAGTGAAATTTTCAACGTTCCGTTGTAATCGGTGCATAAATTAAAAGGCTTAAAATAGTCTACGGGCGCTTTGCGAGGTGTTTGATGTTCGCAGCCCGTCTCGCTCTCACCCTCGCTAGGAGACACTCGTTAATCCTGACGAAAGCCTACTCCAGTATGTGTTCACGAGACAATTGATCTCTAATTCACGGTAACTTTAGTTCGGTACTTCAGTTCCTTGTGTTTCTAAGAAAAACTATGAGATTTTTATTTAAAAATGCTAATTCTTTAAAAATTATATGTATTATCTATTTAAAATAAATAAATTTAGCTAAAAAAACTTATTGTTAATATTTGATGGATGGAACATTCGTAATAAAAACTGTTGTTATCGAATTAGCTATTTAAAAATTGTCTATGTAATCGATCGTTAATAAACTGTACTGGATACTATTTTGGCAGCAAACAGTTGGTTTTTCAATGGTTTTGCAATGTGGGAGGGCGCTAGGGGGCGGCGGTATCGAGCGTGGGCGCGCCGCCCCGCGCCACTGAAGCCCTAGAGCGTAGAGCCAGTCAGCCGAGAGGCACCGTGCGAACTCGCCGCTTTTCTGCGCATTCGTCAAACTTCTAAAAACCAATATAACAATACAACTTTCATATATCACAGAAGCGTTCACGTGCAACGCTCACAGCGGCGCCCTCTTTCTCTCTCTCTCTTTTTTTATAACGTGTGGAAGGAATCGGCGAATCGGAAACAAATGAAATAAATAGTGATTTAAATTGAAATGATTTGTGACGATATATATAGTGCTTAGCAAGTAAATTGGAAGGTGGTGCCGATACGTCGACGTCATGCCAAGAGGTAGGTTTTGTTGGAAGAATTCAATAAGATTCTTGGCAAACTGTATAAGATTTGAGACGTGTCAATATTGATGATCGGTTAGGCTTTTAAATTATATTATTTGGTGTTTTTTAAATTTATTATATGGTAGTATATATATATTTTTACTTTGCAGCTCTATAAATTTTATTTTTTTGGAGTTTTCTTATTTTAATTAGATTTTTCTCTTTAGAAGTGTGAAAATTATCAAAGATTTTTGTACTTTACTGTATAATATTATTAATATTCCATACATTAAGAACAAATATGTATATTAAGATCTACGTAAAATAATGGTTTTGTTATTAAAGTTATCACTTATTTGGCTTTACGTGAAGTGCCATATGTAATTACACATTACAATAAATATAGGGGGATTCCCTAAAAGCTAGCACTGATGAAATTAAACAAACTTATAAGTATATCTTTAAAATTTAAGAAGATTTAGATTCTATATTCTAAATTTCAGTTGAAATTAATATTATTTAAGCATTAACTAAATTAAAACATGAAGGGTTTCTTTATCGCCACTAATTAACGTAATATGCTTACCTAGAAATATCATGTTTAAAACCTATATTTACACAAAGAATTGTATTATTATAATAAATACTTTATTATTATAATGAAAATGTTTCTATCGTGGGATGTTATAAAAAGTAGAACATAAATATATTTTATATTATCTTATACAATAGAAATTATATTACATAAATTGAGTAATATTGAACAGTATAAAAATGTAATATTGGCTTGTGAATAATTTATTATATCTAACCATATTTTTAATGCCATTTGTATAAACATGTCCTTGATAATAACGAAATAAAAATTCAACATTCGGGATTCGCGGGCTGTCTGTCGTCTATCGTTTCCCCTGACGCAGAGGATCGAAATTACGTCACATTCTAAATGACAATGAACAAATAGAATGAAAAAACGGCCACGAGCGAGTCGGTCTCGCCTATGAAGGGTTCCGTAGCAGCAAATAAAATCCTTATGTTATTCCGCCACCTTTGTGTTATTCTTGATGTGCTATTTTGAACCAAATTGAAAAAGGAGGTTTCACACAGTCACATAGTGTAGGTATAATCAAAAAACTTTTGTTAGAAATCTCCATACTATTTAGAAAGGCATATTTAATAATAACGCACTCGGTCTACTCTGGTATATACTCTCCCAAATTCTATTTTCATCCCTCAATTACATGCATGGAGTGCTACTCTTAATAATTTATTTTTAATTATTACTACAAAATTTTGTAGCGATCTATAAAATAAATTTAACTTCTAAATTACACAGTACAGACCCAGTATATCCTTAGTTTCCGAATAAAATGACTGTGATGGACATGACGAAGTCAAAAAAGTTCCGTTTTTTGCCATTTGACTACGGAATCCTAAAAAGAAAATAAAACAGACAATATTAATATTAAATCAAAGAAGTGAAACTTGTCTATTTTGCTTGTTATAACTTATACTTGCCTCGGCGTACTCACGACCAGAATAGCGCTCTACCTTCTGAAAATTTTCTACTGTTTATCATGTTATTGGTTTTAATTATTACAATACATTTTAAAGAAGCATATAATTATTTTTATAGTATTTTCTTCGCTCTGGTGTAGAGGCAAAAATTTAGAATGTTAATGTTAGTAACATTACGTACGTTTTTAAATAATTCATATATAAAAGAAGTTTTGAAAAACATTCCAAGTCATTCTAAATGGGTCAAGCCAGAGACCCCTCTGGCTAATGCATAATGATATCATTATGACGGAATACCTTATTTCTGATAAGGGCAATTGAGCATACAAATCAGGGGCAATTTCCATTAAGTAAAAATGAAAAACTTTCGATGCTTCTACACCGGTACGTCTCGTATCGTAGTCTCGTTGTAGCTGATAAATTGGTAACAAAATGTAAATTGGAGGCCGTTGTGGCGCAGTGGTACAAGCGTGTGACTGTAAAAGTGATGGTTGTAGGTTCGATTTCCACTCGGGGGAATGAATTATTGTTCAATAAGATTTTCGTTCTGCAAACAAGAATTCCGCCACTTACCGTGCAATACTTCGAAAATTCGCCAGAAATATATTATTAAGTAAAATTATATAACATTTTTACGAATTATAATAATAAAACTAAATGTAAAATAAAATTATATAAAGCTAAATTAAAAAAAAACCTATATTGAGTTTATACCAGCAAGAAAGTCACTGTTTTAAAACATTTATGTTACTTAAAAAATTTAACTTGTTAAAAGATTTTAAAGGTTAACGGTAATTGGACGGTAGAAAAAACAGTTTTAATCTCAAGTTAGCTGCAACCTTACTCGAGCTTAATTTCCTAAAACGCTTACGTATTCCGGAAAAAGGCCCTCTCTTGGGTACAAACCGTTACCGTTCTCATTCTCATTCGAGTATTCTATCATGGAAGATAATATTAAAATATATAAAGGCACAGCTGTATAACAGGTGCTGTTGTATTTATAAGTTTATTTATAAATATATATATATTTTTAGTTTTTGGGATAATATAATTGAATAATTAATTATGCTGTCCTAGCGCAGTTCAAAATAGGATTAGAAAACGTTTAGATTTTTTTTTATTTGTGCATAGTGAATAGTGAAGTGACTTGCCGCTGGATTTTCTCTGTCACCCATTTCCTATGAAAAATGCGAGGAAATTAAAAAAAAAAAACGTTATCTATATCTATCTACTTATAATAAAATCGTAACAGGTCGATCGGGAAAGTAAAACATAAAATTAACATTTTTTCTGTCTGTGAGTTTGTTCATGCTAATCTCAGAAACAGCTTAATCGATTTCAATACTGTTTTCACTATTTTATTTTGTCAAGCGTCCCTTAACAATAATTATTCTTTAAAATGTTAAAGAAATGTTCATTTCGTCGCTAGTATAAAAATAAAATAGTTGTGTGAATGATACAATAAAAATATAGTATATTTTTTTGAAATATATAGGTAGAAATTCAGATTTACGTGGCTACCTTAAGCATATATATGTAGCATAATCAATATAATTATCCGAAATTTTCAAAAGTAGAGTACCTACTGAGTTGTATGAAAACTTAAGTAGAAAAAGAAGTCTACTATATTTAATAAGCTTTCCAATACAAGGTCATAAATCATGAAATCAGAAATCGTGAAATAGCGATATCAGATATAACACAATATTTCAATCTGTGATATTAAGTTTTGAATGATGTTCAACTTAAGTACTTACATCTAGTCTAGTTTTATTTTTCGTGATGTTTTGCGCGTTTCGCTTTCTCTATAAAATTTATTTCGATGCAAGACTTTAAGATGAATCTTCTAAAATCTTTTCCATCTTTGAAACTTTGTATCGAATCAATATTTCAGTACATTTTAGTAACTCACTAAAGAAATTGCTTTAATAAAATCTAAATCACGTATACTACTTGTATTGGTATTACAGGCGAGCAATGTTATAATTATGTTTTCTAATTTAATATTAAAAATGTTTTTTTTGCGGTCGCTATTTTGTATAAGGGACTATTTTAGAACAAAATCAACTGAATACAGTTTGTTTTTTTTACCGGACATTTCGTGTAAGATTAACGTAATATTAAAATATAATATTAACAATAATTAGTATAATTATTATTGTTATGAGACCTTCGTGGCGCAGCGGCACAAGGGTGTCACTGTAACGCGACGGTTGTGGGTTCGATCCCCACTCGAGGAAGTGAAATATTTATTTACTTTTATATTTCCATTGTTTCGCGCTGGTGTTGAGGCAAAGCGCGGTGTAGAGTTCTGCCATTACACACGCAATGCCTCCAAAATTCAGTAGAAAGTGAGGAACGGAGTGTCTTAATACTGAGTTCCCCTGAAAAATAATTAGATTATTATTTTGCGATATATAAATCTTTTTTTAATATTTGTGGTATACTACCCTACATACAAGTTCCAGTAAATTATATCGGTTGGTTTCTCAGTAAATATAAACTAGGTATATACCTATATACCATTAAAAACTGTGCCAGCTTCATGTCTGACATTTACTATTAATGGGCAAGTAATGGCGAACACATTAATCGCGTGATGTTGAAGAATGATAAATTGTTAAAGTTTTATCGCTTGGAAATGCAACTGCCTTTTAAATGAAAGATTTAATATTTATAGTTTTTTTTTTAAATAATTAATACTGTTTTGTTTATATAGTTTTTTTATTGATAAGTAATATTTAATTGCTTATCAAATGAAAAAATCAAACCTACTGATATTAAATGAAAGTCCTACTAATATTATTGAATTGAATTCCTATTGAACTAATTGCGAAGAAACTTTATAGTAATATAACTTTTACATCAGAATACACATGGGCTACAATTAATGTAAACATTTTGTATAATTTGACAATAATACAACAAAGAGCAGAGCTTTTTTTATATTTTTAGCGGGCGAAGCCTCGTAATATAATTTGCGCAGACAGCTTATATGTTTATGAAATATATAGGTATAACCTTTTCAGCGCGCTTGGCTTCCTGGCATCTGCGGCTTGGTTCCCGTGGTCAAATGGAAATAACAAAGAGCCTGACACATTCAAAGGTCCCGGGGTAAATGTAACCGCAGGTTCATGAGATAAAAAACATCAAAACGATTAATATATATAATACAGTCCGTTATTAGTCCTTGCTTCTTCCTTCTTCTGGCACTAAACCTATTGCCAGGGTCTACCTTCCTACTCAACCTACTCCACTTTGCACGGTCTTTTGGGCCTCTATAGTCAACCTCGATGAATGTCCAACACAAAAAATATTTTTTCAATTCCAATCAGTAGTTGATATGATAAGTGCTTTCAAATTAATAAACTTATTATTTTAAATTAATTATTTAATAAGAGGAATAGGTTATTAATTCGACTGTATTTTTTATAATATTAATGGCTACCTAAAGATAAGTATTTACTTATATTTGTTGCAAATACAAAAATGATTGCACTTACGAGCACTCACTATTTTTTAAAAGCTTAAACAAAATATTCTATAAAACACAAATAGATTGTAATATCAGTTATACTTCAGGGTAAAAGGTAACAAATGAGATTTAACCTAACCATACCCACTAGGGATTGGACTTGACCCGAGTTCTCTTTTAATATAAACTGGCCACAAACTTTCATTACAGCTAAGACTATAAAGAAAGGAATAGGTGCTTCTTGAATAAAAAACGTTACAGAATAATCGAGATGGATAATACGGTTAATACAATAAATAAACGTTATTTTAGTTTCATATAAAAAAATGTACTATCAACAATTTAGCTTCATATTAAATAATTATAACATACAAACATTTATCAAAATTTATAGTATCATATATAAATGAAGTTATTTTTAAGGTACCTACTTTATATTAGTGAAATTTTACACTTGTAGTGAAATATTATGTAATATTGGTAAATAAACATTATCGAGGCAAAACGCGACGTTGAGTTCCGTTCACTCAACGTGTAATACCTTCAGAATTTGGCGGAAAGTGGGGAACCGAGTGTTTTAACACTATAATCCCTCTGTCTCGCCTGCTGTGCGCGGGATACGTTTTACGGCGTTTTACATAATTGAACATTATAGTTTTAAATTATTTTTATTTAATGTACCTTACGCGGTGTGTTTGTACATCATGCTTGTAAACTTGAGTCTCCAGACCAGGTTGTAGGCATTCATCTGTCTCCCTAGTCACTATAAGTAATGAGTTTCGTAACTTCATAACAAGATCTCACTTTTTTACTTGGCAACATGAAGACCACGACAAGATGATATTATTAATGGAATAATTATTTTAATTTATATTTCCATTTCTTCGCTCTGTTGTCGAGGCAAAGCGCGGCGTTGAGTCCTGCCACTCAACACACAATGTCTCCAGAATAGTGGGGAACGGAATGTCTTAACACTAGGTTCCCTCTGCCTATATATAAAATGATAATATATATAAAACAAAATATAATAATAATATTCTTAGATATAAAGTTCAAAACGCTCAAATGTTAATTGAATACCCTATCACTATTCACAAAGGAATGGTTTCAGTTTGATAACTATGATACAAGACAGATGGGTATTTGTTAGGGCAAATATATACATATCTATATATATAAAATCGAAAGGTCACTCACTCATCACGAAATCTCAGAAACTACATGTGCTAGGAGTCTGAAATTTTGCATATGAGCTACTTATAGGACGTAGGTGCTCGTTAAGGAATTTGCAATATTCGACTTCTAAGGGGTTGTTTTTGGGGTCGAAAGTTTGTATGAAACTTCGTTACTACAAGTGCTAGGAGTCTCAAATTTTGCATAGACGTCACTAGGACGTAGCCATGGAGACAGAAATTAATAATAACATAGTTCACGCGGGTGAAACCGCGAGCGGGCCGCTAGTATTTACATATAAGTGAGTTAAGTTGAACTTCGATTCAGCTGAGGGGAATATATTAATAGCAAAAGGTCACTTCACCGACGCTATTAAAGTTATTTGTAGCTCAATACAGCAAAATGTCAAGTCTACATGTACCCTGGTACCTATACAAAATGAGATATTGGAAAGGGATACGAAAAGCTGAAATTGTCACCAGGAAAATTAGTTCTTTGAACGTTTCGTTTCATTATATAGGGTAAATAATCTGTATTAGTGTAGTAGTAGTAGTAGTAGTAACTGTAGTTATATTAGATGTTTTCTTAATAAAATATTAATTATTTATTATGTATATATTTGATATGCCGTTAAGAGTTCTTATATATTGGTAATATTGTTTCCATCGTAGAACCAAATAATAATAAAAACGGAGAAAAAACCTCGTAAGTTTGGTAATTTTACTTTATGCAATACCTCTTTTAATATTAATATGAATCGTCATCAAATTTAAGACCATATTTCTATCTGACATACATATACCTACATATGTACTTAATCGTACTTAGATAATATTTCCTTACAATTTTCTTTTACATCTCAGTATATACTCGTATTACTACTGAAACATTGTTGTACAGCGGTAGTAAGAAGTGAATAAAATCGTACACGAAACGTGTTGCGCCGCTGACGACCCCCCGGGCTCCGGCGCCGGCCCCGGGCCCCGGGCCCCGGGCCTCGGGGGCGCAATACTCCGCCTCGGAATCATGGATGCATGAATAAGTAAACTGTAGGTTGCTCTGCTGACGCGCCAAACTTATCTCTTATCTAGGGTTGTTGATTTTGTGTTTTTTTAAGTATTCCCAATAAATATTAAGGCCGTCGTGGCCCAGTGGTACAAGAGTGTGTCTGTAACGTGACGGTTGTTGGTTTGATCCTAACTCGAGGGAATGAATTATTATTTATGAATATTTTCGTTTCTTCGCTCCAATTTCGCTTTCACTAAAGTACAAAGCCCGGTGCTGAGTTCCACCACTCAACACGCAATGCCTCAAAAAATTGCCTACCCTGCTGTAGGCGGGATACAGCGTGAAGCTGTTTTTTGATTTCCGAAATATAATGAAGTTAACAGTTAATTGAATCCTGTTTGGGCATAAAAGGAGAAAATTATCTATCTAAGTATATGAATACATATAACTTATATTTAATTTGTAATTACAGTATCTTGCTATATTGACTACAAAAAACAAAAAAATGCATTAAGTTTGCAGTAAGAAATCCAACAGTGCAAGTATAAAAATGTTAAAGAAATCTTTTTTAAAGTGACAGCCCTATTGTTTCTTGACATAATGTTATATATGTGGATTTACATAACTCAGCAATTGTTTTGCCTCAATATTCTCTACATCCTACAGGATACATATCTCATGAATTTGAATATTGCTACATGCATACGGCTATTGTTATTAATTCATCAGTACACTAAATAATGTATTGACCATCTAATGTAAAACTGAACTTACAAATACATACAAATAGGTAATCCCAATGACATAAAAATAGCAATAGCAATAAATAAATAATATTAATTTAATTTTTTTTTAAATTTATTTTTAAGTGCATAAGAGGAAAAATATATATGTCTATTTTATTGTAACTGAAAAAAATTTCATTGAACGAATTTTTGATTAGAGATCATCCAATTTAAAAATGTAATTAAATTTACAGGGAAATTTCTATACAGGTATCAAAACAATTTCTTTCGGACCAAATTTGCGCATTTTTTCAATGCTGGTATCCCATTCAATAAGAACAGACAAATCAAAATCGTCTAATATCGATTTGAGGCGAACTAGTTTCCTTTTTGAAACCAATCTAAAATTATATTATTAATTATTTATTATTTGTTATATATTTACTGCAGACGTATTTTTTTTGCTGTGACGTTTACTGTAATATATTGTAATTAAACTTTATTTGTACATGTTTGTAAGTCCAGTTTAAAAATGGAATGGAAGGAAATACTCAAAAGAATCACACAAGATGTTTTAAATTACTTGATGAATCAAGTAAAAGGAAAATAAATAAATTTTATTAAGGCTAAACCTATTTGATTCACGACCTTTTGCTTTCGATTACCCATTTGTTTCTGCCAAGGAGTAAAAATCCAATCAGCATGGTTTCAGTGGAGTCACGCCCTCGGCTCACTGATTAATGAGAACGATGTCACAGTCTAACAATATTAACTTAATTTTATAAACTTAGGCCTGAACTCTTTTCGAATGGGGAAAATAAATGTTTTATAATTTATTTAATTTCAATTTGAATTTATAATAAATTTATATTGTATATTTATATAGACAAGTCATTATTATTATTTAAGTAATTTGAGGTTTTATTTGATTTTATTCGCAAAAAATGTCTACTTATTTTGTATCTATATATTTAGGTTGGCGGTAGGTACGCGTACACGATTTCACACGAACGTGGTTTTTCCTGCGTAAATCCTGATCCAGTGGGAATTCCGGGTGAAAAAATCTATGTGTTTCGCCACAACTCTCTGTATCTTTCAGTGTTTGTCTAAAATAAATAGTTTAGCTGTTCCGGAGATTAGCCCGGACAAACAAAAAGATACACAGACAAACATTTTAATTGATTGTGTTTTGGTATCATGTAGATAACTATAATATAATATATTATATTATGTACTTAGAAAAACATGACTGTTTTGAAATCAATGATAAACACTTCAATTTTATTTTTATGTATATAATTTATAATTTATAATTTATCTTATAATTTCTTTTTATAAAAGCTTGTTTTTGTTACGTTATAAAAGTATACTATAACTTAAACTATTATAACAATGTATTTCACATTGTTATAATAGTTTAATTCATAAAATTTCAAACAAAGCGGTTATAAGGAAACTCATCTAAATCCCGCAATTAATAATGAAGAGAGAAGTGAGAACTCAAGAAATCTCCCCTTCAGCAATTTCAAGTCCAGTACTTGAGTTGACGCCGATAACTATTTACAGAGGAGTAAAATCAATAGCGCAACCCGGGTCAATGTATGTAGGTAACTTTGGCTAGTATTAAAGAGTGTTTTTACTCTATATTTTTAAAATATATGTAATAAGTAGTTGTCATGAGGCCGTATTAGTAGGTGCGATGCTTTTGGGTTCGATTCCTATTTGGGGGAGCGCGGATGAAAACGCGGCGTTGATTTTCGCTTACTATTATAAGATAAATTTTGGCTTTTTATATAAAGAAAAAGATATTTATCTTATAATAATCTAAAAATTATACTTTAATCTTATAATGAACTGACCGGACAAGATAAATAATCTATCGATCTATCCCCATTATACAAGCTTTCGTTTGGCACGTAAAAGATTCACACCACATTAAGTTCTGAATTCTGACATAGTTCTTGGCCCTTAGCCACGTTTATCTTCTAAGGATTTTAAAATTATTTCCAACTTATAATAACTTATTTTTATAAAATATTAAAAATATCAAATAATATACGTTTAAGAAATAACCTTTTCTTCATACATAAGACCATTAATTTCTTATTATTGGTAAAAAGAGAAAAATCTTTGCCAAGATTTCATTGAGAAGAGTTTGTATAGTTATTGTCTGTACTGCCCACATAGTCTGGTGGCATATATGATTATAGCTTTTTACGAAGAATTATTATAGAATAGAATATACTTATAATATTATAAAAAAATTAGGATTTCCATTCGTTCGCTCTGGTGTCAAGGCAAAGCGCGGCGGTGAGTTCCGCCACTCAACACGCAATGTGTCCAGAATTCGGCGGAAAGTGGGAACCGAGTGTTTTAACACTAGGTTCCCTCTGCCTACCCTGCTGTGTTATACATATAGTTGTGGGTATATAAAATAATCAATTATTGATTATATACAGATAATAAATACAATGTTGGCATTTAGAATGAACAACCAGTGTACCTACAACGTAGAGCACATTGTACGAGGGTGTTCATTCAGGTC
>JAEBDU010003884.1:0-12007 GCA_016802625.1 Heliconius numata | reverse complement strand
CGAATACAACCCTACAGATTATAATATACTTTTAAAAAATATAAGATTAACTTTAAAAAAAAACACTTAGGTAAAGAAAGAAATTAAAAAGCTACTTATGTGATTTTGTTAAACGCAAATTAATAATTAATTTATTCATTTTTCCAAATAAATACCTAATTGGTTTTTTTTTTCATTATTTAATTATATTTATTTCTAAATCTATCTAATTAGCTAACACTGTGTCTGGTAGTAAAGTCTGCCACGTGGTGCTAGATACCACTGCGCAAGTCTACGCGTCACAGCTGTGAAATGGGAAAATCGTTACCTTAACTCGCGTCACGTGGTCTGTCTTTGAATTTCACCTTTAATTCTTAAGTTTTGTCTGTCTGTTACGATTTGATGAAAATATTGCTGGGTTATTTTCATTGAGGGTTAGTCGTGACGCAGGGAAAGGGGACAAGCGTGCAAGTGTAAAGGCGACAGGTTGGGGATTCGATACCCATTCGAGGAAAATAAATATTTGATAATTTCATTTCTCATTCCCCTTTGCCTAGTCATTCGGGAACATGCGGAATACAGCGAGATGAAAAATTATTTTTTTATTGTTCTAGTAGGAAGACAGCGCGACGTTGAGTTCCGCCACGCAATGTCTCGAAAAATGGGCGCGCAATACTAGTAAAAAAAGATAAATCATAATTTAAAAATAAAGTGGGAAAACCCTAAACATTGTTAATGTTTAGGGTCCATTCTAATCAGACTTCACAGTTCGCTCTAATTAGATAAGATAAGAAATTTAATTGTTCCACTTTTGGTCTCCAAAGGAAATTTCACGCGACCAAATATAATTTAGTGTACGATAAAAAATGAATAGCTTTTGATAACATTTGGTTTATTTATATTTTTATAAATAACAGCTGTTAAGGTCATTACAAAATGTCGGTATCGTTGCCGCATATAGCAGTGTATGTAGAGGGAACCTAGTGTCTTTTTTTTATTTTCTTTTTATATTTTAATCAAATGCTACGCTTTTTTCAGGTTTTCAAAATTATCAATTTAAATATTTTTTTATCTGTTACTTGGACTAGGCTTATAAGTAGCAAAAAAATTCTCTAGGTAGTTAATTTCTAATATATAATATACCCTAGAACCCCATTATTATACTAGTTCACGATAGAAACCTAGTGTTAAGACACTCCAGTTCACACTTTCCGTCATGCCAAGGTCCCTGTCTCAGGAGACGCCCTTGCGACTTCGTAGAATCTCTTTGTTGGCACCCGTAAAAAGATGACTAAAACAAGGTCAGAGTTCTCGGCCTCCCATAAAAAATCGGTGAAGCTGTAGAGGCCAATACGACCATCAGCATACTACACAAAACTTTCCGCCATATTTTTGAGACATTGCGTGTTGATTGGCGGAACTAAACGCTGCACTTTGTTTACCAGTACAGGAAAATTATAACCAAGTATAATCTTTCCCTGATTTCGAGTTTCAATTGAAACTATTTGATAAATAAATTTAATATTAGTTTTTTCCGTTATGTTATTGTACATATAGATAGATACTCGACGTATGTTTGTTTTCTTACATTGATTTCCTGACCTTTGAAGCGATCACGCGGGGTGCCACTTGCGGAGGAATGCCAAGACAACTTTCACTAAGTATTTTATTTACCTTGTTGGCAATTGTTATTTGAAAATAAACATATCCATAAACAAATTAATCGTTTTCAATTTTTTATTACACATATTCTAGTGTACTTACTCTACATTTTCCGTCCACATAGCGCACGACAAACACACTATAATTATAGCTAAATGCAAACAAGTACTTTTATATACATAACGTATGTACATACGCGGCTCAGGGCGCACATAAGCGTGTGACTATACACACGACGGGTTGCATATTCGATTCCCATTCGAGGAAATGTTATACATATTTAATATTTTCATTTCTTCGCTCTGGTACCGAAGCGAAAGCGGTGTTAAGTTCCACAACTCTACACAATGCCTCTAGAATTCAGCACAGACTCGGGAGCGGAGCGTCTTAACACTAAGCTACCTCCGCCTATCCAGCTACATGCGGGATAGAACGTGAAACTGAATAAAAAAACATAAATGTAGATACCTATATACGGAAATAAAATTCTGTTCCTCGTTCAACTCATCAGGATACAATAAGATACCGGTTTTCCCGCAGACGCCTCGCACATTGCTATTTATAGTTCTTTTGTACTGTACCTATATATTCGTACACTGTACTTTTACTATTATTTGTTATTTATGTTGATATTTATTCACTATTATTCAGGTTGAAGGCAACGTGCGTAAAAGTATAAGTGTTCATTATACACTAGCTTTAACCTGCGGTTTCGCTCCTGTAGTCATATAAAGCTAATTAAGGGAGGATCCAAACTATAGTGCCGGTTCGTTTTTGGTCGGATCTTAGTCTGTTAAAATGTTCTTATATGAGAAATAATGAAGACATTCGTAGTTGTTTCGCTGAAGTTTCAGTCCAATTATGCTTATACGAAGAGGTCTCATACCAGAGATAGAGAGATAGATTAATAGAGTAATATAGACACATTCTCATAGCCCGTAACTCTGACCGCAGGTACGATTAAGTAATATAATCCACATTAAGATATACATAGTTTTCGTGTTAAACATGATGGATTATAGCCTTTCTCAATAAATTTAGAATCCAACACAAAAAGTTTACTAACCCAAAAAACAAACTATTCAGATTTATAATAAACTAGCGATCTGCTTGCGGCTTCGCCCGCTTTTATTAGCGTAAACAAACACACAGACAAAGACAATTTTTAAAGATCGTTGTTTTCGATTCTATTATGTTATTAAATGCTAGAAATAACATTTTTTTTCTCCTATTTATATTCAATGTACAGACACCGATCCTATACGATTTTGTTATTAGTATAGATATACATAGATGTTTGTATATCGATCACACGATTTATCCTTTATTCAGCGAAACATTTGTCGCTCTTTCGTTCCAATACGTAGATGGTATTAACAATTCAAATAATTTACAATGTACGCCATAATACTTATGGATGTGCTATTTTTATACGATTTTTCTTATATGTATATCTTTTTGTCAGATCAGTTTGTTTGTCTTACTATTTCTCCAAAATCTGCCTCTACGTTTAAAAACAAATAATAAAATATAAAGGCTTCGTGGCACAGCAGCAGTGTCAGTTTCATATGAGGTCATTTCACTTCCTCGCTTAATCAAGAAGATAGACCACGGCGTTGAGTACAGCCACCTTAACACGTAATGTTTCAAAGATTAGCATTACGCTTGCACTGTTTATCCTACTATATCCGGGAGCGGGATACAGCGTGAAACAAAAAACTTATATATCTAAATACAATTTGGTTTTTCCCCCTCAAGTTCAATGCAACGAAGCAAAGGACCTAAGTCTACGCTTAACGAACACTTATCGCGACAAGGTCACGTGGCTTCCACGCGGACGTCCGACCTTAATGCAACTAACATATCAATGTTTATATCGATTTATCTATTATCATATATATATATATGTATATAAAGATTATATATGATGTAAATATGTTTATACAATTATTTTGATTTCCCGATAACCTCTTACTTGTTATTATAGTTTGTTATTTATAGCTTTTGAGTTAAATGTCAGAAAAACTAACTATTTATTTGTTGTTTATCTCATTTTCATTAAATAAATATTTATTATTCATAATCTTAGCAATTTAATTATTTTTTTGTAAAAATTGTGTAAAAATTGTAATCAAGAGTAACTTTTCGACTATTCCATGCGTACCATACTTTTTTTTATATATTCTATAACAAAAAAAAATATTGAGTGCTATTCGGTTGCCTTTCAACCGAGCAAATTTTGAGGATGTCTAAAAATGGGACAATCCCATTCAAAACGCAACATCTGGTCACACGAGGTAAACCCCAATGCCAAAACATTTCGTAAATAACCATTTAGTATGTGTAGTGTATAGATGAAACGTGTGTTTTCACACGAACTTAAATATCTTGTTGCAATAGTAAATTATTGTGAATGGCCCAATCAATCTGTTCATCAGCTCGTGTCGTGCGATTAGTGAATATGGGAGGAAGGTCGACTTGGAAATCGTCCGTGGCAATGCTGGTTATAATGGTGGACTGTAGGGTTGTCGTGGTTTTAACCGACTTCAAATAGGAGGAAGATGTATTTGATTTTTTTTAAATATCGTAATTTTTGATTATATCTGTTTCCTATACTTTTCTTATTGGGTTCTCTTTTATGTGAATATTTGAGAGGTTAAATTGAACTTTAGAGAGGTGTATAAAATTTTATTTTTCTATTTCTGTCAGAAAAAATACTGAGATTTGGAATATACGTGTAAATATAAAGCTTCACGCTGAATTATGGCTGTATAACATAGCAGGATCAACATAACCTTAGAACGTAGTGTTAAGATCTCCACTTTCCGCCAAATTCTGGAGGAATTGCGTATTGATTGGCAAAACTCAACGCCACGTTTTATCCCGTTTCCAGAGGCGAGAAATGAAAATAATATATATTTAAATTCTTTGAGTGGGAATTGAACCCACAGCCTGTTGCGCGTGCAAGCTTGTGCTCCTCCGCCACGACTGGCCCTAACGTACAAATATAATTGCCTTTATATTACAATACGATAGTATCATCGTAATTTTCGACACGATCCATGATATCACCGAAAACAAACCTTGGCCCACTGTCACCGTCCTTTTCCTGACTGACTCTAGATAATTCTATTGAGATTTTATTCCGCCGTTGCATCTCCGGCTCTCTCTGCATGTAAATTAAGAATTCTGTAACCCAAAATATTAGATTTTCCAGAGAAAAGAGAGTTCACAACTGAAAGTTTAAATAGTTGAATTTTTTAATGACTCATTTCTTCTTGGTTTTCTTATATAAATTAATTTGTCGGAATTCATATTGGCCTTGAAATCTTAGTTTTAGTGCACAAAACGGAAACAGTACATTTTAGTTGATTACGTTAGTAATAATTATAATACGCGTTGCTAGTGGAAAAATATGTCTTAAGCAAGTGAAAAGAATCTTTCAAGCCGATTAGTTGGATTATGTTTTATATATAGATGTTAGGTGCAACAGCTATAGTCTGTAAACTACTTACTAATAACACTAAACAGTAATATTTTGTTTAATATTTAATAATAAGTAATTATTTTTTGTATTTTTTCTTAATTAACATAGGCATGCTTCCGGCCTTTAAGCTAAGTTCTTTGGGTGCTTCTTTAATCTGAATGTTAGACTCTAGCTTCCTAAACTCTACTCTGTTCAATGCTAGATTGAATAGTTTTTCTAGGAATTTGATACCGATCCTTTTGCTGATGTAATTCAGCCATGACTGGCCTATAGGTCTATGGCCTAAGTACTCTATTTTACGCATTTTCAAAATTAATTTAAATAATAAAAAAATATTAATTTAAAGCTAAAAATAGAATCAAAGATAGAAAGAGGCCAGTCGCGGCGCAAGGGCACAAAGTGTGCCTGTAAACGTGATTGGTTGGGGATTCAGTCCCTACTGCAGGAAATGAAATATTGATTAAAATGTATATTTTCATTTCTTCGCTCTGGTGACGAAGCAAATCGCGGCGTTGAGTTCCGCCACTCAACTCGCAATGACTCTAGAATTCGGCGAAAAGTGGGAAGGAAGTGTCTTAATACTAGGATACCTCTGCTTATCCTGATCTGTACGAAATACAGCGTAAGTCTAAAAAAAGATTTGATTTTGATATTTAAAAAAAAAAGAAAAAATGGTACGAACCACACGTCTATACCGCCTCAATATATAAAAAAAATACAAAAGAATTATAACGCAACATGGCGGAAACAGATATCCCTATTTAATTGTTTATAGTTAAAACCGGAAAAATAGCATTGTTGTAACATGAAACATCGTTTTCTAAAAACATTTGTTTGTTTTATTGTCCATACTAAAGTTTCACACCACACCACTCCATTCCACTCCACTCCACCTCTGGTCTCCTGGTACAGTGAGCGGCGAGGAATGCTGTATTATATGGTAACGTGAGATTGGTGAATGGGATTCGTTCAACGTGGCCTGCGGTCGGTCTGTGTGTAACCTGACCATACGAGTGTAGCTGTTTTTGTATTTATTTATATATGTTTATATTATGAATGTTTTTTTTCTGTCTTTGTCTTATAAAATACTAGCGGCCCGCCCGCGGCTTCGCCTGCGTGAACTACGTTATTATTAATTTCTGTCTCCATGAGTACCTACGTCCTATAAGTGACGTCCATGCTAAATTTCAGACTCCTAGCATTTGTAGTAACGAAGTTTCATACAAACTTTCAACCCCAAAAACAACCCTTTAGAAGTCGAATATTGCAAATTCCCGTCTTAGCGAGCACCTACGTCCTATAAATAACTCCTATACAAAATTTGAGATTCCTAGCACTTGTAGTTTCTGAGAGTTCGTGATGAGTGAGTGACTTTCGATTTTATATATAGGTATAGATTTATAATGAATAAAAATATTTTGGGTAAGATTAGGAGTAAAATGGCTGTAGTGGTTTCCAAAAAATTGCAATTACTTTTTCAGTTGGTACATCACTTTTTGAGGGTGATATGTGGGTTCGAAATCCATTTGGAAATTTTTTTCCTTACGCTGTATCCCGTTTATAGCGAGGTAGATAGAGAGAATCTAGTGTCAAGTCATTCCGTTCTCCACTTCCCGCACAAATTTGAATTAGATGGCGATTCTTATTCTTCGTTCTCTTCCACGCCATGTCCTACCTTAATGAAAATGAATTATTTTAATTTCCCCGACCTGCTTAGGTAATATGCGGTAATCACGCGATCGCTATTCACCTTATGTTTCTCAATGTAGTTTGTCATTTTATTTATCAATCCAGAAAATTATTCCAAATTACAATAGTATTGTAAACGTGACGGTTGTGGATTCGATTCCCACTGGAGCAAAGGAATTATTATTTATTAATATTTTCAATTCTTCGAAATTTCGCGAAAAGTGGGAACGTAGTATCTTAACCAAAGGTTCCTTTCACCCCGCGTCTATATACAGCGTGAAGCTAAAAAAAGTAACTTATTACTTTTTGTTTTAAAGAAATTTATGTGGAACTTGTACATAAAAGAATTACATACGTAATAAACATATTTAATAATAAGTTTATTATCTCACTTGTTTTTAATATAAATTATAAGTTTATAATGCATAATAAATATAAATGAGTTCTTTTACCTTAAAATTCTCGTTGGAATATTGTTATGTATTTATATGTCCTATTCGCATAGTAATAAAATAATAATACATAATATTATTATTAATTTCATATTATATATGTTTTATTATGATAATATATTTAATTAAGTTATGTTTAAATGATTATAAAATTATCCTTATAGAATTTACCTTATTATTATTTTCTTTCGTTATCATCAATATTAATTATATTACTATTAATACTTATCATAAGCGTCCTTACGGGAAGAAGAGTTGTGTCACTATTTTAAATGTGAACGTTTGTGAGTATGGATATTTGTTGCACGTTCATACAAAAACTACTGAAAATATTCATATGAAGCTTTACGGTAATAGTTATATTACATATCAGATTAACATATAGGCTACAGTTTATGTAAAGATTTTGTGGAATTGGGCTACAACAGGAAAGTTAAGCGGGCGAAGCCGCGTGTAGGCCTCCATTTCTATATTGTATAGTTTTTACTAAAAATAAAATATAGTATACTATATGCACTGACTTTGTGTTAATTAGTCGTAAATTATTTGACGTTGAAACTTAACTTTTCAAAATATGAACGTTCATGAATCGAAATGTGCATATTTATATTTTGAATATTTTTTTAATTCTTAACTGAGCGATCGGTTTAAAGTTAAAGTTATAAGTAATAAATCAGCTTCCCGCTGTATCCCGCACACAGCTTTGTAGTCAGAGGAAACCTAGTGTTAAGACACTCCGTTCGCCACATAGTCAAAGTTGTCTATAACAATTAACGCAAACACCATAGTCACATTCGATCACAGCTATAGTTAACGTGATTGTTCTACGAGATGAGGCATAGACTATCATATGTACCTATAGCTCAAATGACCGCATTCCTATTCGCCGACGCGTCTGAAACTGGAGCGGGCGTCCGTTCTATTGCATTCTCTCTAGTCTCACTATATTCTATGTTTCCAATCGTACCGGCTGTTTCCTGGCGTTGATATGCTGTTATCTTATTTTTTTAACCGACTTCTTAATGAGGGGGTTATGTGTTTGGCATGTGGCCTATTGTCCACAAATTTCTGGACTACTAAAAGTCATGTCGAGGTGTTGTGTTTCTTTTTTGTTTCATAGGGCTTGAGCTTTAATGTCTTCATTGTTTTTAGTTTAAACAAATATTTATATAATCACAGAAAAGTGAGGCCTCTTGGTACAGGTTTAATGTACCTAAGTATATATATAAGGAGTTTTTCAACCTTTACATGTCAACGTATCTATCTAATGTGGACAGTAAAAAATAATTTTTATTTCACATAATCATAAAATCCTGTTAGTAAAAAAATATTTGGTATTAATAAACATTTTACTTGTTTGTATTATGTCGAAGAATAATCTTTGAACCTATCGCAGAAACTCATCACCGCGCTTTGCCTTGCTACCAGAGCGAAGAAATGAAAATATTAAACATTTAATTTGCCATAATGGGAATCGAACCCACAATCTGTCGCGTTTTAAAAACGCACATTTGTACCCGCGCTATGATTGGCCTGTAAAGAATAATCTTTGATTTTGTCGCAGAAACTAAGGCTTATTATTTAAATAATCATATGTAGGTACATTACATAAAATGTACGTCAGCCTTATTATAATTCTTTGACCCCGTCTAACTAGATATAGGCACAATTACGCTGAAATTCTAAATAAATACTAATATAGCGGGACAACGTCTGTCTACGAACGCGATGGTTGTGGGTTCGATTCCCAATCTGAAGAATGAAATATGTTCTCATTGCAATGAGTTTGGGCATTCAGTACGGGTTGTCCCGGAAATTCTCTTTTGGGAGAATAACGGAGTGTCTCGACACTAGATTCCCTCTACCTATCTTGCTATATGCGGGATACAGTTTGCAACAAAAAAAAACAGATCGTTGAAAACATTTGAAAATTAAATCACCGACTCGAGAACTGTGGGGTCGGGTAACGTGAAATGTATATTTATTCTGTGAAAGTCAAGTGTCAGCTAAGTATCCGCCGCCCTAGATAACTTGTTGTATTAATGTTATAAAATATTTGTTTGTTTTTTTATTTTAATTTATTTTTTACTCAAGTAGTGTTTCAAGTTACCCTTATTGTCTCTCAGATTTTCGAGATAGATAATTAAAATTCTCTTCTACCTTACACCGATTTTTTATTCGAATTGAAATTTTGCCTCAAGTGAGACTCGAACCCCGTACCTTCAAGTGTTATTGTAGTTAACTACGCAGAATATTTGTGTATATTGTTTATAACATTAGGACCAGGACCGAGTGTTTTAACTAGTTCTGTAGATGTTAGTTAGTAGGTATGTAATTATCATATTGGTAGCAAAGTTCATTATATTATTCAAATTAAGACTCGAGCCGATCTACAGTACTGTTAAATAATACTAAATACCTACTTACTTTTATTATGAAATTGTGTTTGTATTGGGAATGCTTGTTTTCTTATTATAATTGTATTTTTTTTATTGGAGAGTGAGAGTGAGAGTTCTTACTTTGGGTTCAATTCCCATTCGGGTCATTTAATTATTTTCACTCTCCACTAGCGATCCTGAGATGCTGTTTTAATAATCTTTGAATGAAAACGGAATCTCAAGATATATATCAGAGTTGAGAGCGGTTAATCACTACAATATGCTTAGGTTCTCTCTGCTACATGTAGGTTAAGACGTGAATCTAAGTGAGAAATGAAAATATTATTTATTATTATTTTTTGCAAGTTTGTTCTGTTATTTTTTATTAAATAATCCATCCAAACTGATTGGCAAGCGGATTTAGATGAACTATTATATCTAAACTGTGCTTAACCTGGATTTTCGTTTAGAATGGGTCATTTTTATCTTGACAAATGTACGGCTTAACAATTGTTATCAATTGGTGCTAAACTGGCCATATTTCATTTCTATTTGATGTCAATACTGATTAAGTCATTGGTAAGAGCGTGTCAATTTTTTTTTAAATCTAATAGAAATTTAATTTGATTTTTATTATTTTTTTCATGCACCATATATCAATTTACAAACATTGTTTTTTTTATTAAATTTCTTCTAATTATTTGATACTTTCTAGTCCCCTACCTATAAAGAATGGCACCGACCCCTTTATGACATAGTTTTTTATGGGCAATAAAAAATATATGGTGGTGAGAACCTCCCTTCTCTATAATATTATGTGTTGTCATATTTATGGGGTACGAGGGTGTGACTGTAACGCGACGATTGTGGGTTCGATCCTCACTCGAGCGAATGAATTATTATTTATTAATATTTTCATATCTTCGCTCTGGCACCACCACTCAACTCGCATTGCCTTTAAAAATTCGGTGTAAGTTGGCAAACGTAGTGTCTTATCACTAGGTTCCCTCTGCCTACCGTGCTGTAAGCGGGAACGTGAAGTTGAATTTTTTATTAGCTATTATATTAAAAATACTAAGTATCATACCCTCGAAACCTTATTAATATCATCTCATCTCATTTTCGAGTATATAATTAATAACGATCATCCGGCCTGTATCGGCTATCGGTACACTCGATCCGAGTCATTAACCTTTACTACGCTTATAATAAATTCGCTGTTATTAATAATGCTAGGATTTAATATGCTTTTATTTTATTTTATTATTTCACACACTTGGGATTTATCTCTTTAGCTATTTTATTTATTTTTTTATCTGTGAACGTACCTACAGAGAGATCCTGTGAACCGAATTGTCGAGGCATTGCGTGTTGAGTGGCGGAACTCAACGCCGCCCTTTAATAAGACATAATCTCTCACGGTAAATTTTATTACATAAAAAAAAATTAGACTGTACGGTATATAACAATTAGGATGCCACGTATTTAAGTCCATAGCCATTTGGCCCAATCCCTTAATCTTGTCAAACTATAATGTAATTATAGTTAAGCGTTTAAGTCGCAAAAAAGAAATCTTTTTTTTGTCTAATAAGATTTAAAAAATCACCAAGATCTTCATGCAGAAGAGGACTGAAGCATAACCAGTGTAAAATAGTTAGATATAAAAAATACTATAAAATAATTAGATAGCTAAAATTAAATCGTATAATAACAAAAAAAAACGACAATTGTCCACCATTTTTTCTGAGTTTGACACAACCTTGTGTTTCAAGTATTTAAGTGTTGCCATCATTGCGTTTTACAACAAATTGCGCAATCGTCAGCATTACATGAAATTGCTTGTTTGTTCTATCGCATCGGTTATTAGTGTTTAATGTAAACTGTATACAAGAGTTATCAAGGCCGTAATTTTTTTTTGTAACTAAGTAATAAAATGTAAGAATTTAAATTACATTTACTTTAATTAATGTATCGTCATGAAATTTGGCAATTATATGTTGATCAGATAACAATACGATACAATCGTACCATCGAGCTGACCTGATGATGGAATTGGAAGAAGGCGGATGAAGCCTTAGATTGCCTTCTAGTGAATATATCGTCTTATTAATATGTTCCGTTGAAAAACCGTGTTATTAAAATTAAACTTTTAATTATTTCTAAACATAGTTTTTAGTGTAATTGAAAATCTATAATCTGTCATTTTATCTAGACGGCCTGAAATAATACTAGTTACAAACATACAATAGATACTTAGCAACCGTTTGCGACAGACAAGAGTGACGTAACATAACGCCGTGCCATGTCGAAGCCGTCTTTTCATAATGCATTTATTCATTCCAGAAGACCAAAGTGTGAAT
>JAEBDU010003870.1:0-11593 GCA_016802625.1 Heliconius numata | reverse complement strand
CCGCCATACCAGATATACACCTGTAAATAAAATATAAATATATATTTCCTGAAGCACATACTTATGTTCTAAGTATTTCAAAGACTAAGATATTTTACACACCCAACGCGGCCTCGGTACGACTGAAGGCGACTGCCCATCTTTGGTGCGCACAACAGAAGTCCTTGGAGGTGACGTCGCGGTCGGGCTCTCGGGTGGCGGAACGTGTGACCACGAAGGTGAAGACGTGCGTATCCGCGCGGTCTTTGAGCCGCGTGGCGCGGTACAGCAACGCCATGCACTCGCGAGCCGCACGCCCGCCCCGCCTGCGCCTGCGTCTAAATAACAGCAATCCGCAACTATGACACATTGCGTTAGGTTATACGTTATTTTCTATAATGCTCAAGAATTTTAAAAATATACAATCATAAGTTTTGTATTATAAATCTAATCTAACCCTAACTACAAATTTTATCTAATAGTCTAATAAAAAAGGAAAAGTGTATAAAACAATAATCAATAATAGTAAGAAAAAATAAATTTGTTACATTTATACTACTCAATACTTTTTCTAACAAGTATAATAAGATTTTCATTTTAATACAATCGATACATGTATGTATTATGCATGCCACGAGAAGCCTAACTGTTACATTAGAATAACAAATTACTCTGCAAATTATATAGGAAGATTTTTTATATTCGAGAAGATCCCATAAGATGGGAAGATACATTGGATAAGGGAAGCCATAAATTTTCAGGAAAATCAATTATCTTTCAGAAGCTTTTTATAGAGATGTTTTACGAGACGTTATATTTCTTTTCGGAACTTGTTTATGTGTTACCTTAAGCTATTTTATAACCCATATTCTTTTACACTTTTTGTGGGGTGTAATTATTTCAGAGAATTGCATCAAATTAGGTTGTGTTGTGATCTAATGGATTTTTTATTATTTATTTACGTCTTTATTATAGTATTATAGTAACTGTCTTTGAACCACCATTATTCTATTAATTTTTGTCGAGTTCATTTAAATCATAAAGAGAGTACCTACTACCTATGTAATCTAACTATGAGTTCATGTTAAAATCCTTTTAAACAAAATATCCACAGTATATTTTATTTACTAATAAATTATTGTCATTTTAACGCCGTGGCAAGACATAGCGAGATGCTGGGTTCTGCGAATCTCGAATTCACGAATTCGGGAAATGAAAACAAAGAGTTTCGACATTAGCTGTAACTGTAATGTGTCACTAAGTCATTTACTCTGGGTGCAGAGATATTAAAATAATAAATGTAAAAAGAGATAATCGCCATCAATATTATTAGGTCAAATATAAATTCTGTAAGTTATGGAGCCATGAATTTCAAATTGGATTTTGCATTGCGAATAAAATATTGAGGATTAGTGGCTTTTACGAAGTCAAAAGAGCGAAGATGATTGGCGCTAATTACATGAGCTATTGATAGTTTCTACATTGTAGATATTCATTGACGTTTTATTAATATTTTTTATATTTAAATGTTGAAACTTATACGAAGTATGAATTAAATCTTAGCCTATTTTGTTTAACATAAATTATCTTTAAATTAAAAAATCTTTTTTAGAAAAAGCTTTTAATTAAACGATTTAAAAAAAAGAAAATAACTTTTTTCTTTCAAATTTTAACTATAAGGTACGTACGTACTTACGTACCTTATAGGATGTTTACTATTTGGAAAGTAAGTTTAGATTTAAAATAAAAAACAAAATAAACGTGTACATAAATGTAATAGACTGTAGACTTTACAGTCTACTCAAATACACTACAAAAACTCTACACTGTAGAGTTTTTTAAAGTATGAATTCGAAATTGAAAAAGGCTTTGATCTATAAAAAAAAGAATTTAATCTGAAAACCTATTTATAAAAAACCAGTTAAATGCGATTTGGGCTCTATAAACATACATTGGTTTCTAAGTAAATAGATACTTATAGAGAACTACACAGAATTTTAAAACATATTATGAATTAAATTTAAATGGGTAAACTAAATTTAGTGGCAACGACCTTTTCATATTTTAATTTTAAACAACTTGTTATTATGTCTGTATTAACTTGTTAAAGCGCTAATAAAGCCAAATTAAAAAAGTTTCAACCGCTACTGCAGCTTAGAGAGTGAAAAAATTAAGTAATAAAAGTAAAACAACAGGATAAACTCTCCAAATTGTACTGAAAATGAAAAAAATATTGACAAATCAACAGTAACTTGAAGAATCAAAAATATTATAAGAGAAAATGAATGACAAAACAAGGTTTTATTTACTTAGCTTTTATATTGTAAAGAACATCAAAAAGGCATCTCACCATACAATATGAGAAATGAAAATAAAATTCTTGCCCAAAATTCTGTGTAACGCAATAAACTTTTATAGAAACGTCTAAATTATGTATGTATGAGACGTTATATTATGATATACGAGTACGCCTTTTAGGAAACGGTGGATTATTTCACACTAACACAAGTAACTTATCTTACTTAGTTTAGCATTATCCTTTACTTCGGGATTTACTGGAAAAAAATATATATTAGAAAATGAAACTTAAATGCATTTAACAGTAATTACTCCAACTAGGTACTATAAGAATAAAATAGTGGACAGTCACAATCATCCGTACTGTAGAAGCTTATACTTTCAAGAACAGTCTGCTGAGAGGATTTATTTCTTAAGCTGTACAATAAGCTTATAGGTACGTTCCTTGGCCGCTTATATTTACTGAATATATAACTAACTATTGATTTATAAAGTGATTCGTCGTATATAATATATTTCGAGAACTTGAAAATCAATAAAATATTCATAGATAATATATGCTCTGGTAACTTTTGGCCTCTTCTCGTGTCTTTTTGTAGCATCACATAGCACAGAACATAGCAGTAATCATAGGGAAATTAGTGTTAATGCACTCCGTTCTCCATTTTCTGCCCAATTTTCGAGACATTGTGTATTTGGTAAAAGCGAACTTTGTCTTGCCAAAGCCAAGGAAATGAAATCCTATTCCCCAAATGGTAATCGAGCCTTAACCTTCGCGCTCACAGTCAGACCCTACCCCACGACGACTTAAACATGTGATTACCTATGTCTAATTGAACGAAAAATAGTTTTCTTTTTCATTTTTCGCCACAAATACTCGTATTTCCATTATTATGTGATACTTTATAAAATATTTCACAAGTTATTTATTTTATGAGGTAGATACTAAAAACAACCTCACCGTCGCGTCGGATTAAGCGAACGTTGACTGGTACCTACTATATTTGTACCGAGCTTAGTAACCGATGTTTAAATTTTGTAAATCATGAATCTCTATAAAATACATACTAATTTATTTATTTAAAAACAATACATATTACATATATATATATATATATATATATATATATATATATATTATTGTCGAAATTGAGAAAATAGAAATTGAGAAAATAATCTCACTAAAGAAGTTTGAAAGAAGTGCATTTTGAGGACTTTTAATATAAATAAATGTAGGTATATATTTTCATTCACGCTGTATTCCTCACATTGCAAGGTAAGCAGACTTAATCTTTAACTATATAATTTCAACTACAGTGTCATCGATAATAGCTTAACTAAAAATTTAGATTTTTCGTAAAATTTAAGCTTACTTTTCTAAGCTTGCGTAATTTCAGTTCAGTAAATACGTAACGAATATTCGAAACACTTCTGCCATTAGCGCTTTATACTGTGAAATAGGGTCAAGTAGTTTATATGACGTTTGTAAATGCAAAAAATACGAACTGTGTAACGTACATATGTACATACTCGTATAATAGTAGAGGTTTCCTTTTTTATTTGAACGGAAGTGAGTTTATAAACAACATTTTTATTTAAAAATCCAATACAGCGGTTATGAAAACTAAATATTTTTTAGCTCTTTTGGACTGCATAATATATTAATTAATACCGTACATTAATGAATACAGTTAGTTGTTACAGAAAGAATTATTATAATTTTAATAGTTTCATGTTCAGTTGACTAGATACGAGTAAAGTCACAGATACAGTATACATATAGCGTAGTACGTAGCAGGCGTAGTACAATAGCGATAGTTGCGTAGTGTAGTAGAATTTGGCGGAAAGTAGGGACCGGAGTGTTAACACTAGGCTTTCTCTGCCTACCCTGCTGTATAATATAAATATTACATTAGAATATTAAATACAGTTAAAAACCTAAAGGTGAAATAGCAAGGACATCCATCAGTTATGACAAAGGTAAGGAAACTTTACTTAACATGACTTATGACGAAAGTTTTCTCGAGTTCAACAGTTCAAAGTCCTACCTCCGTTAAGCTAATCAGCAAACAAATCTGTGCTCACCTGTAGAAGCAACTACAGGAGGGTTTCTCTTAAGTTAACTTATTTATTATTTAAACACCGTCTAATGCGTTGCGAAATATTATATTTCATTATGGTAAATTTATTTTTGTCATATAAGGCCAATTAAAACATACATAAGTACGGACAAAGTCGCGAACAAAAAACTAGTATTTATAAGGAGAATAATAATAGAAATAAAAAAAAATTCGCAGTATAATTGAATACATTGACAAATATCCGGCTAGCTCGGTATTTTAACGGAAGCAAATTTCATTTTTACCTCATATTTATTTTGGATACAGAAACAATACAAAAGAATATGTAGCGTAAGTCAACTGGTAATGAAGTAATAATGAAATGCAATAAAAAAACTAAATAATTAAGTAAGTCTACTCAATCTTGTGTATAAAAAAATTAACTCTACTATACTGAGACCAGTACAGTCTTTAAATCAGTTAGTCTTTTAAATTTGTGAGAATTTCATATATTCTAATAATAGTTTGGTGGAAAATTCATTTTTCCACAAAATTATTCGAATAGATAGTGCAATAGATAAATTTTATATTAAATTAAGTCTCACAATTTATAAAAGAACTCTATAACGAAGAGTCAACACAGAAGTTTTAGAAAAATAATAAAAAAATCAATGACTCGTACTTGTCCAGGTTTTATTCATCGGCCGCGGCTTCTATTGTTTACTTTTTAACTTTTAATTAAAACGCTGCGTGTACTTAAACCTAATTTATTTCGTATTTTCATTTTAATGTTACATTCTAAAATGTGAAAAGCCATGAGGTAAAGTTAGAAATTGAATTTAAATAATTAATTAGGACTAACTTCTGACGTTTTATTCATCTTATAACATCAAATGCCATTTAAATTTATACTTTTATGTACATCTGTCATGGCAGTTGTGGCGCAGGGATACAAGCGTGTGACTTTAACCGCGCCAGATCGTGAGTTCGATTCCTCAAGGAAATTAAATATGTAATATACTCCACTGCCACTCAACAGTCAACACGTAGTGCTTCCAGAAATCGGCGAAAAATGGAGAGCGGAGTGTCTTAACAAATACAATTTGAGGCCGCCATTTACACAAAATGAATGTAATTCCAATATAGCATAGCCATAAATTATCAAAATGTATGGTTAACTATGTCATATACTAGAAATATAACACGAGTTTGTTCGAGTTTTATTGTTTCGAGTAGATATTTTGTAGGTTTCACCTAAAATAGACCAAAACTTAATATTCAAGTATGCGAAAGACGGTTATAGCTTGATTGGGTGTGGGCGTTCAAATCTATCGTCATGTTAAATTTATTCTACACGTACGTTTATATACGTACTTTCGTTTATTTATAAAACAAAGGACTATAATATCATAGCAAGGTATATATAGCTGATTGCACCCCTTATGGTCGTGATTTCGATACTCGTAAGATGAAAATAACTTAATCGAACCGACAATCATCGCATTTATCGAGGCTGTCTTACAACCTCTTTTTTCATAAATTTTTACAATACACTATTTTAAAATATTTAAATGATATATACACGCAATGCCTCCGAAATTCGACAGGAAGTGGGGAACGGAGCATTTTAACACTAGGTTCCCTCTGCCTACTGATTTAATTTAATTTTAGTCTTCTGACTAACTTCTTTTGTCTTTTACTGAAAATTCTTTGGTACTTGACATTTATTACGACACAATGTTTAATTTATTTTCCACATGGCAACCACAAGTTAGCTGAGGGAACCACATTTTATGTGACATAAAATCCATAATAACTTCGGATAAACTTCAATCTACACGACACGTGTACGCTATCGCTAGGCCTCGTATACACTGGGTTTAATGAGAAATTTGATTATTTTTTTATTAGCCACGGATTAGGTTGAACACACAGAGAAAAAGTGATTTTGTAGTATAAAATTATATATTAATTAATTAAATTAAATATTAATTAATAAAAGTATAAGGTGTTATAAAATAATGGGTTTATCCATCTAAAGGTATGTTATCTCTGCCTACCAAAGATATTTTATTTATTTATATCAAAGATATTTTTTCAAATTCCCTTCATGTGTTCTCCATAAAACGAAACATTGGTGAAGTTATCAGTGCTGAAGCGGCACAATCGAACCGCTATACGCAAATAAAAAACAGAACACATATTGATCAAATGTGGGAGGATCGTCAAGCAAGCAAAACAATAGAAACAAATATATCTATAGAGTAAAAAACAAGAAAAAAAAATTGGTTGTGACTTTTTTCCTTTTGTAAATACAAACAAATGGACGGTTCGTTAATTTGTAAAAACGTTGATCAAATACCAACATTTGCCCGACGCTGTAATCTGGCGTTGTAACCGCAGTCCACGGGTCAGTTCGACATGGAATATACGGTAATTGTTTTGTTCTGCTTTGCCACGGCATTCATTAAGCTTTATAAACTCGGAAACTAATTATAGCAATTATTATTTTTCATGATCCATAATGGATATAGTAATACTGTTAGTTTTGGTCTATTGTATTGACTTGCTTCTCTACTTACGACTTTATTGGAAAACTTAGCGTTTTGTGAAATATTTTTTTTTCTAACTTGACGCTGTATCCCGCATGTAAGCAGAGGCAGAGGGAACAGGAAGTAGGAACTTAGTGTTAAGAGACACCGTTCCCCATTAAGACACTTCCGTTGAATACTTTCCGTAGTTCCGTAGTGAGCTTAACTATTTACAGACTCAATATTAAAAAATAACAACTGCTATCAGATATATACTATAAACAAATAAAATATAAGTAAAATATTAACAAACTTTTATTGGTATTTTTATTAATTTTTTTTTGTAGCACAAAAAATAAAATATTGCACGTGAAAATAACGCAAATGGTCTACACAATTCACACTCGTTTAATTGAAAACAATTTTTAAAAAAGCATTGTAGGATTTAATAGCCTTTGTGATCGCCACTCATAATTGAACGAAGCATTTTTTCATGTCGAACGAATATTAGTGGAATAAATCCGTAAATCTAAAAATCCATTTTCCTGAATGGGAATCGAACCCACACCCGTCGCGATACATTCATACGCTTGTGCCATTGCGCTAAGACCGCCTCATTATTTTTTATATTTAACTATATAAATGTTTATTATATAATTAATTATAAAAAAAAAACTATATTACCATTTGTACACTCAGCCTTAAGACTCTGGTTAGGAGACGTTATGTGTAGAGCCAACATAATCATAGTAACGATTGCTTCAGGCGTACTCCGAAATCAGATTGTATTTTTGCTACGTGAATTCTAAATTTAACTTTAATTGATTGTAACTTCCGGAAACGTGGCTATACACGAGGTATATAATTTACTAAACTGTGTACTGTTATAATATTTTATTTATATTTTATACAAAAATACGATTTGACGTTATTATGATGGCGTGTTTAAGCAACATAGTCCAATGCCCAGTACAAATCACGCAAAGTGCTTGTAATAATTCTAAATGTACCCTTAATTTCTTTTTTTTTTCATTAGTTGTTTTTTCATTGTGCCACAGAAGAACAAAAAATACAATAATCTTATTATAGCAGATACTACTTGTAAGAGTTGAATGTATGAAATGTTAAGGGAAACGTTACGGCATTTACGATATTTATATATAAAATTGATTTGGTTAGTGACGTATCCATAGATTATTATTAACAATTAACAGATAAATAATAAAAATATACAAACAAATTTGATTTCTTTAACTTAAATAATTTATTTGAAGTCCTATCACAACACAAGAACAGCTATTATTCAACAGTTCCAGTGAAACTAACATCATAAGGCCATATAACTAGGAAGGGTGGCAGTTACATTTCAAAGTTGTAACCCTCAACGAAGCTTATCAACAAACAGTAAGTTAACTAAGTTGTCCATACAAAGGCACAACTTGCCGTCAATGGTCGACATAAGGTACAATAATTATTTCTACTGTATAACTTATACAAACGTTTAGACTTTACTCTATAATATATATTTTAATAGGATATTTTAAAAAATATTTTCCTTCGTTTTTCAATTTTAACTAAATATTTTGTTTTTATGGAAGAAGAGAGAGTAACGGGTACAAAAGCGAAATCTCTCTAAAGTTAACTATAAAATCTGGACCAGTCTAGGACTGTTATCAGTTAATTTCTAAATCATATTTCAGCGACGTTACTAGTAATAAGCTATAAGTTCAATGCTGCTTATGTAGAGAGAGAAGTACGAACAGCGAAAGCGTTAATGCTTATTTCAAAGGAATAATTTAATATTTCACTTTGAAGTAGACCTATATTTGGGTCACAAGTCCCGCTTCCTGGCGCAAGTTGGCTCCGCGTCCTGAAACTCAGCGGCCAGATACCTGAAGGGTGAATCAAAGAAATGCTAAGAAATATTTTCTAATCGATTTAAGAAAGTAATATGGTATACTTTGGCTTATTTCGCAGTATTCGAATTTTACTCAACAAATATATTTAAAGTATAAAACATAGCGAATTATAGAACATTTTCACTAAAATATTCCACTTGAATTTAAATAAATACTGTACAAATGTTTTATCCCGCTATACGAGTTTCGTAAACCGCAAGCACACCTAGTAACGTTTATGAATATGAAAATTTATGAATGTTCGTAAATTGACTAAAAAAATTATGCTACATTGTTAGGAATGAATAAACACTAGAGGCAATGCTTTTGTATTCCAATTTTCATATTGAATTATGTCAAATCAAATTTAAATATATTCTTAATGGATCTCTATTGAATATATCTCTATCTATTATATTTAATCTATCTCTCTCTTCTAATGAAGGAGAAGATGAATGTATTATTTTTTTTAAGTATTGTTAGTATTGCAACAAAAATGACTAATACAATTTAGAATAATAAACATGTAAAATACCGAATAGGTTTTGTCGTCACTTTTGATTGTATTTAGAAAAATTTTAACGCAGTATTATTTACACTTCTGGTTTGATACAATATTAATTAACATTCGTGCATAATTATTGATATTACAAAAAATATATTAATACATCTTTTTTAGTATCGTTTGCAGGTAAAAATAAGAAAAGAAAAGTAGGGTTTTAATCATACTTAACAGGAACGGAGTGTCTCAACACTAGATTCCCAGGTTCCCTCCGTCTATCGTACTATATGTGGGATATGTGTCCGTGATAGAAAAATAATGTACATAAAGTGTCTTTTGAAATTGTCCACGGCCGATGTGCAAAACCATTTTTATTCCGTTCAAATAAAAACAACATTTCATTTCAATAAAATGACAATTTTTTTACAGTCACTGTAAACCTTACTAACCTTATTCTAACATATATATATATACGGTAAAATATTTTCATGAAAAAAAACCTTTATCATGTAATTTCACGGCAACTTGTTGGCATAATATAAGTATAGAGGCTGACACTATGATAAATAGTTCTCCATCACTTTCCCTTACTCACGGCGGGTCCAGAGCTTAATATAAAAGGAAATATCAGCATTTTCGCATTGTTTAAATTATATTTAACTATCATACCTTTTGTATTGTTTTTTAAATTTAAATTTTCATAAATTCTTTCTTTGAAAAATAAAGTAAAAAGATTAAATTAGCAAGGAACCCAACAACTGCTTCCTTCCTTTATTCGACGGCCCTCGTTCGCGGCAAGATTACTATTGTGTACTTTTTCAAGTTTTAATTAAAACATTATGTATTTTTGAACCTAATTCATTTACTCTCTTCTTATTATGCTGGAGGTCTGGTTAAAACAACTTCTTTATTTCTACTCCGAGAAACTTTTATAATGCGGCTCCTTTGTTAATTATATTTATATTTGATTTGCATATTTTTTTCAATTAAAACAATGAAATAAATTTATATAGAATTTTTATTTTAATCATCAACATGTTGCTAATGGTGTCTCAGTCGAAATATGGGTTTTATTGGAAATCAGTGGAATATTCGTGCTCACAATATACGTAGCGAGCTCGTAGTGGCGTAGCGGTTCAGCATCTGTTTATAAAACGCGACGGTTGTAAATTCTATTTTTTATACTCGGAAAAAAGAATTAGAAGAAGAAAATGAAAAATTTCTCATACATTACAAGACACATTTTTTTTTATTGTGTAAGCGGACGGATCTTCTTAAAATTAATTAAGTATATTAATTTAAAGATTGAAACCATACCAAGCAGAGCTTGTATATGTCACTAGTTTCAATATGAATATAAAACGTAAAGTGGTACTCTCAACTTGGGATAAAATTAGGGTTGAAAATATATCACCTGGTGTAAGGTGAACTTACCTACCACCTACAAAGGGCAACTTTGTGAGAGAAATGATAAATTGAAGATAAATGTTATTAAAGTATGTAACATGAATAAGTAGTATGGAGTCTGATTTAATTAATTTTGATATTACTTTTAGCAATATAAGCCCAGTAAGATATTAATTAAAATGCCTGTACTCCTTTATATACAGGTGATTAGTAAATCGATGTATGAACTGATGTAGACGATAGACGAAGTCATTTACGACTATTATTACGCTTTATATCGCATTTAGTAGAATTGACCGAGGGAAGCTAGTGTTGAGGCACTCTGTAGTCCGTACCACATTCATCGTTCCATTTTCGAGAATTCAGTTTCAGTTCTGTTTTGAGAAGCAGTCCCAATACCGCACTTGTTCTTGTTACCAAAGCGAAGAAAAGTTTATTTTCCCTCGAATGGGAATCGAATTCACAACCATCGTGTTTTATAGACAGACGCTGCGCTACTATATTGTAAGCCCGAATATTCCACTGAGTGGAAATCAAACCGGCCATCCTTGCTTAGAATTGCCAGTTTGTTTTTAAACATTTTGCTGAGCCATTAGGTACATGTAGGTATATAATTAAAATAAAAAATCAATATATATTTATATATTTGTGTCAGTGTTAACATATACATATTTAGATTCACCCTAACGAATGACAATAATTCATTTTTATAAAGAGAAAAAAAAAACAAAACAAACAAAGCCGCATTGTAAAAGTTTATCGAAGTAGAAATAAAGAGGTTGTTTTAACCAGACCTACGGCACAATAAGAAGAGAGTAAATGAATTAGGTTCAAAAACACGTAACGTTTTAATTAAAACTTGAAAGAGTACACAATAGTAATTCGACGGCCGTCGAATAAAGGGCGGATAAGTAGCAG